>JAGFPH010001957.1:127395-154291 GCA_018207615.1 Philaenus spumarius
GCTAAATGGCTGCCTCTGTGTACGAGATTTATTAGTAGAATTTGTTTGCACCTCGATCTTGCAACCTCCGATTATGGACTGCGCTTTGCGAATTTGCATAGGTTGACCGTATTATATGTTCTTAATTTTTAATTTACCAAATTATTTTGCTAAATGTTTTAACTTTACATCTGATGTACATACACTTTCCGCTTCTAGAATTCTCCAAATACTCAAATCTCATAAATCCTTTGCAGTTCCCGATTGTAGATTGTGGAATTCTGTTGTTGGTCGGGTGGAGGAGGGTTCAGATCTATCTCAGTTTAAATTATGGGGTAATTTTTGGCCGTGCAACTGGAGAGTGTATGCTTTCGTGGTAATATAGTTGTATACTAACTAGTACCGCCTGTGGTCGAAATTCGACCAATTTTGTTTGTTAAGAAACGAAATTTGACTTGTTAAAAAAGCGATATATTTTATAATATTAGTGTATATTATTAATTTCCAAATAAAAATAATATAAGTGAACGCAAATTGAATTCTTTATTAATATTATTCGAAATTTACTGTGCCATAGGTGCACACACAATCATGTGAGTATGTTTATTTTACCTTCCTTATTGGCGACATACTACAACTTAAAACCATGAACGTGATTAAAATGCTTTTATTTAATTTGCTGAAACGTTTTGTTTGGAAAATCATGTTTTTATGAAAAGTATTGAGCAATGACTTACGAAAACATACTTTTATATTCAGTTCTATATTAAATCATATGAAATTCCTTAGAAGTAAACTATTAAACGGTGGAATAATTTAACAAATAAATATTTCTAATGTTAAGTGATAATTTAATTTGAAAGATATGGAAACAACGCTTACAATTTGTTTGCTTACTTTTTTGTCATATTTTTCCGTGCAGGTAATTTTAGCTCATACAGAACATGATCAAATTATTTTCATTTAATTTTTTGAAGTGTTTTGTATTAAAAAGTCATGTGCGAATAAAAAATACAAAGCCATTACCATTCGACCTGCAAAAATACATTTTTATATTCATTGCCATAGTAACCAACTGCATAAATAACAGATAAAACAGCTGATTCGGATAGTAAGCTTAGTAACACAATTTTTGGTTAGACCTACTTTATTTTACCTTACTTTCCTTAACGCCAATATATACACACAATTCTTTGTTTCTGCGTATCTACGGCAGAGTACCGTTCGAATGATGTAAGCTTCATTCCTCTTCTTTTATAATAAAGACTAAGAAAAAGTAATACAATGTTCGATGTTTACGTATTAATTTAATGATTATGACATTTAGTATATGTATTTTCATGTTTTATAAAATAATTACATAACTATTGCTATTCTTTTGCAAACATCGAGGAGACTGAAGTTTGTGGTTATTTTTAGTTTTATTATTAGAATGTAATTGTAATTTTAAGTTGTTTTTTTTTATGTTTTGTTTTTGTTGTTTTTTACTGTTGAATTTCACATATTGTTTTCATAGTTTTGAGTAGTCTAATTCTTTTCATATCTTTTTGTTTATAATTTATGCCTGCTATTTATAGCCAAAGTCTTGTTTGTTTATGTTTTCCTTTTCATGTGTCTTTCAATTCATTTTTTTTTTTAAATTGTAAACATTTATTTATTTTGTTGGTTGGTACAGTTGAAGGGGCTTTATACCCTCGACTGCGCCCAAATAAAGGTTATTAATCAATCAATAAATTTTATTTGTCATTAATTTCATATCTTAGATAATTGAGTACATCTTATTTACACAAAACTATTTTCTGTTTTCAAATTTAATTTACTATTTGCCATGAATATGATTTTCAGATAAATTCCAGCCGGAATACAGCTTTTAATGCAAACTACTCCCAACAGGCGTATATTATTCAACTAGCAATCACATCAAACTTTGTAATTATATAATTTCCCACTATAAATTATGTAATGTAATCAATTCTGTCCTTGTGGTTTTAACTAGTTTATCAAGGCAATAAGGGTTCCAGCCTATCTATCTCATGGGATATGATACTGGGGTGATTATGTAACGCGTCGAAACAATTCAAGGGGTGGTCAGGGGGTGATCAAAATAAAGACAAACTTCCTGTAAACATATGTCCTGAAATCTTTTACAAGCTATCCGTCATTTAGTTTTTTCCAAATAATTTATTTTTCTAGAAAAAAATGAAATAAATATCTCTATTTTATTTTTATTTACGGCTTAACCTACACAGTTGAAATTTAAATAACTTTATAGTTTGTCACTCATCAAAATAAAGACCTATAATGAAAAAAAAACTTGTTCCAATAATCTGTTTAAAAAAAGCGGCCATTTAAACGAGAATAACTCAAAAACTATAAATTTATAAACGTTTATTTACTTATCTAATGGTAAAAGTAGAATGAGGGTAAAAGTTAAACAGCGTCAAGTTTATAATTGGTATTTCAAATTAATTATTTCCTACGCTTTGTTCCTACGCTCTAGAGCAGCGGTTCTCAACCTTTTCGCAGTTGCGTACCAATCATTTGTTCCACCGGACTAAAATTCGTAACCGGATAATTTTAGAAACCAGTAATATGATTAGCAATAAATACAGTTTAAAACTATATGAGTACTGTATTTTATGATTATATTTTAACACTTCAATACTAAATATATAATGTGATAGAAAGTTCTTTATTAATCAAAACAATTGAAAAATTAGTTTTGCTATTATTTTTATCATTAACAGAAAGAAAAATGACTTTAAATTTTGTAAACACTTCCGTTACTTCTATTACTTGCAATTTATATTAGTGAAAGCCCTGGCCTTGCTTAGTTGCACACAATTTTTTGAAGTTAGGTTCAAAAGAAGCCAAGTATGGTCTTATGTCTGAGGCAGCATTCAACGTGTTTCTATATTTATTTTTGATATTTATTGGGAAAAAAAATAAATATAGGATGAAAAAGCTCTTTCTGCCAGTTCTGTGGATATGAAAGACAATAAAATCTTAATTTTCACGTCAGCCAGACGTGCATATTCACAATTATTATTTATATATATTTACTTTATATTATTTTGTTGTATTTATTTAATTCATACTAGTTTAATATGTGACTTAAAATTACTAATATATTTTTGACATATTCTGTACTATTAGTACAGTTAGTATTTATAATAAAATTATGTTTGTTGGTAAATATTTATATTTGTTTAACTATTCAATACCATAACAGTCTGTGCATGTCCGCAATTATACATTTTCTTTCCGCGAACTCCCTAGATACTCATTACGAACCCCTTGGGGTTCCCGAACACCAGGTTGAGAACCGATGCTCTAGTGATATAAATTCTTTAGTAAAAAATATGGCGTTTCTGCCATGTGTTTATGGTCTTTTTTTTAAATTTTGACTCATGACTACCTCCTTGAAATATCACCTCGATTTACAGAATCTAATGAAAGTACCTACTACAATGTCTAACATTCTTTTACAAGCAGTGCAGCTCAGATTAAAATAAAAAGACCAAAAGTTAAGATAATTTGCTTTAAAAATCATGTTTGTACATTGCTCCTAAAATCTATATATTATAAGCGGCTTTATCCTGACTGACATAGAATCAACGTAGAGCAAAATTTACTTAAGATAAAAATAAGAAAATTGAAAGGTATATTCTTATGGGGTCCTAGACGCACACTAAGAAATGATTTAGCAAAATTAGATTATAAAGAGTAAAAATACGGGAGTTCACTTCCATCCCTATAACCTATATAATACAGCTGATTCGGAACACATGTTTGTTGAATGCATTTACATTACAAAAGTTTAACACAATTTTAGATTACACCTATACTGAACCAAAACACATTTCTTGAAAACATTTACAATAATTACAATAGCAACCTAATTGGTAAATCTATAATCGGTTATTATTTTTTACTACCAACTAGTTTTAGTTTAAGTTTATATCGCTCTGTTATATAAGAAAATCTTGTAATTCACACGCAAAAAACCTGGCCCTACTGCGTCCCCATGCGTCAGGACCCCCCCCCTACCCTACCCCGATCCAAGTGCCTCAATCGTCATTTCAGTGAAAATATCAGTTATACAATACTGAAATCTGTTCCGTTTTCTACTTTGCGAGTGGACGCGGGATTTGTGAGCGAAGCGAGGTGGGGCAGAGCTCCTAATATTTAATAAATCACCTCTAGAGATCAGGAAATACGATGACAAAGTATGTGGGAGGGTCAGGCGGTCTGGGAGTGTATGGCAAACACACATACAAATTTGATTACACACACACACACACACACACACACACAGACAGATTTTTCTTCTTCATATAATATACTAGGGGAGACCCCTGCGTGCTCCTCACGCCAACCCCCAATGAAACCTTATAAAAACATATGTTAGGTTTTATTTATAATAAAAGTGTAGGATTAATAATAACCTCAAAACTAAGATGGTAAATAATGTTAAATGTTCAAATTAAATTATTTCTTATATTTCATAACAGCAGTGATAATTATGGTTAAAAGAACCAGCAAGGCTCAGGTCTACACTTTAAAACCCTAACCTAAAAGCTAGTCATACAAAAATAATAATTGCTTCAAATTTTGAAATCAGCTGTTAATGGAAATATTGGAGCAAACAGCTATATTATCTGTAATTTTATTCGTTTGGTTGCTATGGTAATAAATGTAAATACATGTGTTGGTTTATTATTCTAGGCCTAACCTAAGATTTTTTTGCGACTAAATTTACAAATATTTAAATAAAAAAAGTTTTTTATCGAAATGAATTATAGCCTATGTTACTCAGGGATAGTGTAGCTTTTTATTAGTAAAACTATTTTTTCAATCGGTTCAGTAGTGCCAGAGATTAACCCCTACATACAAACAAACTTTACCTCTTTATAATGTTATAGTATAGATAAATGCTGCTACCAAATTACAAAGGACAATGGACACAACAAATAACTGGGCAAAGTGCTAACCAATCAACACACATTATTTTTACTAATAAATCATTGCTAATAATTCAGTAGTTCGTACAACAAACAATGCCAAAAATTCAGGAATTATGTCGGATACTGTTTAAGTGGAAGGTCAGTGTTAAGAAAAAAATAGAAGAGCCTAGAATGAAACACAGAAAACTGTACTGGCTGTTCGGTCGCAATTCTCAGCTTTTAGTAGTTGTGATTGTTTACTACCACAATTTTTATAAACAGATATTAAAACCAGCCTGTACAAAATAATGTCATTGGTTGTTTAAGCAAATCGAATATTTAAGTAATTCAAGTAATTCAAAATTTTCCAAATAAAGATTTACTAGGTATTGGTAGTATACGCAATAAGGATTTCGGGTTAGAGAATTTGATCTATTAATTGACCAGGGACAATGCCTTTTTTTTGTCTTGTTTCTATCCCAATAAATCACTTGGTGATTACCGCGGTTTCGGGTAGCTTATCACCAGAAAATTAAATCCCTTTATCAGGTCTTCAAATGCATAAAGAATTTATCAATAAATAAACAATAAATCACAAAAACATAATGAAGCACATTAAAAATCTCTTAAAAACACATTTGCACGGGCTTAGTCGCGCTGAACGGTCATGGCGGCAAGCCTGAAAGAAAATAATATAAAGAAAGCAATTTATTTGAAGCTATTTATGTTTTTTTCCATTTTGGAGGCCTGCCATGTACGGAATTCATATCATTTAAAAAATCAGAGACTATACTATATCTCTGTTATATAAACAAAATCCTGCCATTCACGCAAAAATATTGACCCTACTGCGCATGCGTGAGGATGTATGTCACCTCTACCCCACCTCCCTATCCCGATCCAAGTGCCTCTGTCCTAATCGTCATTTCCGAGAAAATGTCAGAGTATACAAAAATCTGGATCGTTAGTCGATCTTGTACTAATTGGTTATATTTTTTTTCAAAAGCTTACATTTAATCGTGTCTGAATACTACAAAGCCTTGTAATTTAAAATATGATATATGTAGAACTGTATGTAATAAGTATTTTAAGTGAATGGGTGTAATTAAGGAGGCAGTGTGTCAGCTGGCTTTCCAGGTTGCAAAGTGAAATTATATCAAGGTCGTGACGGAGCTTACTGAGTCTGTAATTACACATCAGTAGGACTTAGACATCGCTTAACGAGGTCGCGTGCTCTGGCAGTTCCGCCGCCGTATTGTTTGAACAACCTTTCCCACATGTTGGATTGTGTTCTTCTCCAGTGATTGCAGTTATTCTAGACTAGAATACAAATGTTAATTATTGCATGGGTTCAAGGCCGAGTAAATACTCCACGGCCTTGTCTTCAAAGGCTATTGCATTTAAAATAAACACTACTGTTGACTGTTCATAAAAGAAGAAGAACTCCTTATATTGTTTCGAGTTTGTATGCCTATCTTATAATTTAATATTCACTGAAAGCTAGTGTTGAGTAAAAAGGCCTTGATGATGATCATATAGTTCAATATGATAATGACACAAATGTTATCGATAATGATGAATGCAAAACATGTTCATCGAAGTGAATGAAGCAAGTCATTCCCAGTAAAGTCTGATACCCCCTCTCTCCAGTAGTTGGACTAACCACGTAGGTCTGTCTGTACTGTAGATTCTTCCGTCTCATCGAGCAGTACCCAGCATTAAATGATTCATAGTAATATTTATGAATCTGCCGAGCAAGATAACATGATTTATTCTTGGTCATGCATACATTATTTACAAATACGTGCATTCTGCAGAAGCTATTGGATCAACAAGTTCATCAATAACACTGAATATGTTCGGATAAATGAACAAAACGTGATTTGAATTAAAAATACAGAGTGGAGAAATTGTGATTAGGCCTACTTATTGTCGCAACGTCACGATCTTTTTGGGAGTTATTTTATTAAAGACTTGTAGAGTTAAAATATGTATAAAAGAATATAATTGTTAAAATGCTTACTTTTGGATTATTACAATGATGCTGTGATGACAATGGCTGTAAATGGGTTTAGTTTTCAATTACTCTGCAAGACCTTTTGTTTAGTCAGAAATGTACACAAGCTTTCTTTATAACTTTCTATAGGCTACCGTCATTAGTGATTTCCATATGAAAAATGAGTTATTGCAGTGACTCTTATGGAGGGACTTTAAGTCGGAAGTAGTCAATGAGCACCGATCATAGTCCCCAGAACACGTTTTGGGGTGTCAGTATACAAATTGTATATATGTGTGTGTATAAGTTCGCACTATAACGGCCACATTTTACGTCCGATTTGGTAAACTCGTTGGATTTCTTAAGTCGCTCGGACGAGTTCGTTTGCCAAAATCCAAAATATCCGGAAACACGTTTTTTGACCGGAAGTAAATCTGTTTAGATTTTTCTTACTATAATGAAATTTATTTGGGGTTTATCTAAAAAGTTATAGGAGATTATTCTGCACGTTTTGGTTTTACACGACCTTATAGCCCGTCAAGTTCACCCAAAATCGTTAAAAAGTAAAATACCATAAAAGTCCCATAAGTAGCGAGTTTGTTCACTGCGAGAGGAACGAAACAGTTCACAATCCTAGGGCGCAAGGTTGAGGTGGAAACTCGCAAAGCGCAGTCCATAATCTGAGGCCGCAAGGTCTAGGTGCAAATTCCTAAAGCGAGTTTTTCCGCTGAGAGCGGAACGAAGCAGCGTGTGAGCTGGGCTGGAGGCTTAGGTACTAACAAATTCTACTAATATATTTTATACACACGGTTTAGGTGCGTGTTTGAATTATTATTTTGGTGAAATTATACTCAATCAAACTCAGACCAATTATTGTATTAGGTGATAATAATAGAAGAGATGAGTTACTAAATTTCTAGATTTAGTCATTGTTCTAATCTAATAGATGGACAATAAGCATAAAAAGTCATCATGACAAGCTGATGTAGCACTAATAAATACATTTCCAGATAGCCGAAACAATATTCAAAATTACACCATATTCAAAAACAGCCTTCATCAAGTAAAGACTATAAGCATGTAAATGAAATAATAATTATTATATTGATGATTTTTCGGTCGAGTAGGCTTAGGTATAGGTGCTGACTTTTGTTAAAGTTTGTTTAGTTATAAATTTGAGTTTATACTTTGTTAAAATGTTTGCATAGTTATAACGTTTGAGATTTTTATTGTTAATAAATTATGATTGATAGCTAATTTTATTTGTATCTTTAACTTGACTTATACAATGTGTTTTGTTATCAAGACAAATCAAAAATACAACACAATCCCAGAAATAACCACGACACTCGACAGAGGTGTTGCTTAACATACATTTCCACACCAATTTAAATTCTCCCGGGATAACAATAACACGGAATCCATTTAACACGTAATTTTTAGACTTCATTTCCTAAACTATATTGACAGAACCTTATTTTTCTGTTGTAGATCGTGTCGGCGCAAAACACTCTACAATAGAATACGAATTAGGTAATTACAGTATTCAGACATACATTGTCCTATATCGTACAACAGACAAGAACTGGTAATTGGTAAATAAAATGAACTCCAGTTGGTGTATTTTAGTCAAGTTGAAGGTTTCAATATTGTTGGAGATTTTTCTTATTGTGGGAGTCCCACTAATTCGTAATGAAAATAAACTTATAGTTTAAAATAACCTAATTTTAGTGTTGTCATCAAATTTGGATCTTTTGAATTTTCTGCTACACACACAAATTTATTAAATTATAGAACAATGAACTTTTAAATAATAGTACTGTTTTTGTGTTGAAATTATCAGTATTAATTCATTAAAAAATATATAAAAATGAATTTTGTATGCTTTTAATGTTTTTTTTCGAGGCCTATTTATTGCACGGAATTCATATTATAATTGTCTAATCAGCGAGTATACTATCTCTCTGTTATATAAAAATCCAGTCATTTACGTAAAATCTCTGGTCCTACTGCCTGTACGTCAGGATCCATGACACCGCTATCCCGATCCAAGTGCATCTCTCCTAATCAATCGTAATTTCCGTGAAAATAACAGAGTGTGCAATAATTTTTTTGCGTTTTACAGCCCTCTAGTTTTAAAATAATTTGTAGTAACTTCGCTTTTGTCCACCCCTAACAAGACTCTGAACAACAATACAAACTTAATTATTTTGTCCCTTCTTTTAAACATCAAACTAATTAAAGAATGTCAAAAATTTTCAAATCTGTTTGGTTTTTTAGCGAATTTCTGTACCAAAGATGAGCTACTGTAGTGACTTTTATAGTGGGACCTAAGGTGGTCGATGAGACGAGATTGGTGAATGAGTACCGATCATGATCCCCAGAACACGTTTTTTGTTGTTATTAAAAATTGCATATATATGTTCTCACTCTAATGGTCGGTTTTCTAAGTCGTTCAGACGAGTTCGTTATCAAAAGAAATCTAACAACCGGAAGTACGTTTTTTACCAAGAGTATCAATTTTTTTAATGTTTCGTACTAGAATGAAACTTTTTAGGGTTAACTAAATACATATGCTGTACTGCATATTTTTTTACACGACCTTATAAGTCTACTCAAACCGCCTCCCCCCCCCCCTCTGCGATTGGATCGACACAGAGCGCTGCCGGGGATGGAGGCTAAGGTACAAACAAATTCTACTAAGTATTTAAATCTTATACAGAATTTCGCAAATTATAAATAATCCTTTGAAAAGAGTGTTAAGCCCCAATTTGGCGTGAAAAATATTTTCTATCGTATTTAATATTTTAATTCGTAAAAATCTTAAAATGGTTATTTTAAACCTTTTCAACCTTGGTGTTGTTTGTTTTCCTGTTCGATACATTTTCTTGATAATACCCTTTAGTTGCACATCTTTGTTTAGTTGCCCGAAACTATTTGATTATCTTGAAACTATATTGAACAGAAATTGTATCGTAGGCTACTCTAGGCTGTTGCATTTTTCATAGCATGTCAGCTTCGCGGTCATGACCTTATTATTACTGTCGTTCACTATCGATTGCTATAAAGAGAATGTTACGATAAATATACACAGTTTATACAGATCGATCTATCGATGCTTACAGTTAGTTAACTTCCTTAACTCCGGATCATCAAGGCTACAGAGTGCAGACAACACGTGGCACATTTTGCCAAGTAGCGGCTATGAGCATTGTAGAATTATACATATGGATGAAAATATTCATTACAACCCACATTACAATCTGATACAGTATTAGTATTTTTTTAACTCCTCCACCTCTATGCAAATTCTGACCATGGGACGTTAGAAAACCTATTTACAAAATCCCCTAACCCTTCTTCCCCTCTTAACACTCCTATCTCAAAAATGTCAATGAACACATTAACAAAATTTTAAAATCGGTAGGCCTATTACAGATTTGAAGGTACTAGAGTAGATGAGCGTGACCATCAATTTGAAAAGAAAGAAACAAAACTTAAGCTTTTACTTTAAATATAATGAAACTATACACTCCACTGTGAATGCGGCAGTTCAAATATGAACAGTATAAAATAATTCGACCACGCAGCTGAACCGTTGACGTAAGTTTAGCGTACTTCCATAATTAAGTTTATATGTTTTAGGGTTTCAACAAACTATTAGGGAAATTGGTCTACTTACGAAGGCAATGAATAGCTGCATGCGTTTACGAAATATAGCCGACTACATCCGATTCCACGTTCACCGTGCAGTACAGAGCGCCCATAAGCTGCTTCGTTCCAATCGCAGTAGAAAATCTCGCTTTGCAAGATGCATCTCAACCTTGCGGCCTCGGATTATAGACTGCTTCGCTTCACTCGCAACGGAAAAGCTCGCTTTGCAAGATGCATCTCAACCTTGCGGTCTCGGATTATAGACTGCTTCGCTTCACTCGCAACGGAAAAGCTCGCTTTGCAAGATGCATCTCAACCTTGCGGCCTCGGATTATAGACTGCTTCGCTTCACTCGCAACGGACAAACTCGCTTTGCAAGATGCATCTCAACCTTACGGCCTCGGATTATAGACTGCTTCGCTTCACTCGCAACGGACAAACTCGCTTTGCAAGATGCATCTCAACCTTACGGCCTCGGATTATAGACTGCTTCGCTTCACTCGCAACGGACAAACTCGCTTTGCAAGATGCATCTCAACCTTGCGGCCTCGGATTATAGACTGCTTCGCTTCATTCGCAACGGACAAACTCGCTTCGACCTCGGATCAGAAGCTATCTTCGCGGTAAAATCCCCACTTGGATTTGAACCGGGTACTTTTATTTTATTTTACGTTTTGGTCGATTTTTGGGGAACCAAGCGCTCTATATGGTCGTGAAAAAAACAAAATGTGCAGAATAATCTCCTGTATTTATTTTTATTAGATAAAACCCAAAACAAGTTTCATTTTAGTACGAAAAATATCAAAACAAAATTATTTTCTGTCAAAATACATACGCGGTTGTATACTCCTTGGTTGTCTTAAGTCGCTCGGTCGAGTTCGTTAGCCAAAAAACTCCAGCAACTGGAAGCACGTTTTTGACTCGCAAAGCGTGTTTTCCGCTGCAAATGGAACTAGCGGGAAGTTTAGGTGTTATCAAATTCTACTAATATATTTCGTACACACAGCCAGCTATTGAACGTCTTCGTGAGTAGACCAATTTCCCAAATTATTGGTTGAAAGCCTAATACATATAAATTGAATTTTGGTAATACACTAAACTTACGTCAGCGGTTCAGCTGCGTGATCGAATTATTTACTTTGCAATTTTAGTAAGTATATAATTATATAAACTTAGAAATTATGTTTACTAACGGAATACATACTGCGACTGAAGACTTTCAGTTAGTTTAGTTCAGGTTTTTTCAAGTACTCGTAATATTGTACCTGTTAGCTATATTGCAATTGTATATTGTTCAATTTGATCAGGTTCCTTCTTATGCATCCTGTTGACCGGTCTCCTTCTTTAATTTTTTACCGTTTTACGTCTTATATTTAGTTTACGATTGTTATTATTTATATTTTTGGTGACAGTTACGTGTTGAGTTTATTTTCTTTAGTGCAATAAAGGAAATTGATGAACTTGAACCTGCATTTTGGGTGTTTTCTTGCTCTTATAATTTCTATAATAAGTTTTGTTCTTAGACCAGTGTGTACCTGCAGAATATGATCAAAAATTCTACTTTATGTGGTTACGTTGTGCTACATAATTACTGAGTTGAATTATGAAACTTTGTTAGTATAATTATTTTAAAACACAAATTGAAAATTGAAAGCGACAATGTATGTTGAAATTTCCCAATTTGAAATTCAAAATTGTTTGATGGCCCATCATTGAAAACCACTTGGTTGGTTTATTCTGGTGTTTAAAAGCCGTTCTAAAATTATGAAAGTGGCTGTAAAAACTAATAATTTCTTTAGCGTACGAATAGATTTTATTTTCTTATCAAAAAATTCTATGGGTTGTTAAGGGCTTTAATTTGAAGTATCATAAGTTATATGTGTCCGTTAAATATGTTTAAGATAGATGGAGTGGTGGGAGAGGGAGGTGGAGGAGTTTTGAGATTTTTGTAAATACGTTTTCTCAAAAGTTCCCGCCTCTCCCCCTTGTGCTTCCCCCTCCAGCCCCCCTTGAAGCGTACAAATGCAGAGTTTCACTAGATTGCTTACAAATCCTTTAATACTTATCGTAGCAAATTATTTTTTTGTACATATGTTCCTTAGTAAATATTAAACATATTTTGTTCTTATAAATTTTTCGTTAAAGTTAATATTAAGGGAGCTATTAAACAACAAACACCAAACAAATGGTTTCTCAA
Source organism: Philaenus spumarius (assembly GCA_018207615.1). Taxonomy (NCBI): domain Eukaryota; kingdom Metazoa; phylum Arthropoda; class Insecta; order Hemiptera; family Aphrophoridae; genus Philaenus; species Philaenus spumarius. The sequence goes on from JAGFPH010001957.1 coordinate 140,168, forward strand.
AGCATATAAATTTACTTTATTACCTATATTTTTTAAATTATTTAAAATACACAAAAGTGGTTCAAATAAAATTTGTAGTATGTATCTTTAGCTTTAATATGGTGTGGATAATTACTTATTTAAATTTATCGCTTGCTTTTTGGACGTCGTCAAAGATAGCACTTGCACGCCGCTCCAGTGGTCCGACGCAGGTTTTAAAACTGCTTCGCATGGATTGTGTAGGACTACAATTGATGTTGCAATATTATTTTAGTAAATTTGTGTGCTTTTATACTGTTTGTAATATATATATAGTATATTAGATTGTAAGTATATTAGGTGTATTACATATGTGTATATAATTGTTTTTCCCTTTAATTAAAATAGTTTCAATAACAAATAATATTGGACGTTTAATACTGGTATTTTAGGCTTTTATAGATTAGTATTTTACTTAGTATGTTTTTCCAAAACAAACAAACACCTTGAATAAGTGTACACATAAATTTTTAATGAAATGGTAGTTTTGGTTCTTGTTCTAACCCTACCTTATTGAATGAAATAAATAGGGATTTCCATTATCTACCACCTATGAACCGGCCGTGTTCTAGACTGGCTTAAACCGGCAGCTGTCACAATTCCATGTGCAAAAGAAAAGGATTAAAAAATATATGTTACATGGCTGCATTACGGACCTCCCCCCATTTGAAACGTATGTACAAGTCTTAAGTATTTATGTTACATTATGAAGAGATTTTAAATATAGGCCTAATAGCATTATTAGCAATATTTATTTTCAACTTTATCTTGGTATTTTATTTATATTAATATTTACAACTTGCAAATCACTGTAATAACAAATCAAGTGATAATTTCTAGTGAATGGTGATTCAAATCTAAAAACAATCGTCTGTTTCTTCATCTGTTTTAGTGGAATTATAACACGATAAGCCATTACAGTTTTCACACATAGAGGAACAATTTCACCCTGATTTCAAGCGTCTGCAGTAGTTTCCACACGGCGTTTTACAACTGCAATAGGTACAGGAGGTCATCTTGAGCAAAAGTTTTTGAGCTAGGAATAGGCCTTAGTGCCTTCTTTGTCCCGTCGTTACCTTTTACATTTTCGTTCTTCCATCCCCAGTTCGTAGGGTGAAGGTTACCAATCCAAACTTGAACTTGTAGATAAACTCTCAATAATATATGTTGGTGAGCTGCTTCTGAGGTAATTATGTTGGAGGTAATTTCACTACGTCAAAGTTTAATTTAAGCGTTGTTTTACTGGTAATAGAAGTGAACTTGAAATAACGGCCTTCATTCAAATTTGAATATTTGCTGGGCCCGTACATATCTAGAATGAACTTTTCTCCATTCTCCAATAATTCATCACGAGGCGTATTTGCATTAAAAAACGTCTCTGCTTAAATTCTGGCTTGAATTTTTGTCTAGCTAATATCGACAGATTTTGTTTTCTCCGAGCCAAAGAAAGAAGAAGTTGTGTCACATCCAGTAACTTCATAAGAAAATAAAAGATGTTGCCAGATACTGCTGTGTAAATCAATAAATTACTGATGTATGCAACTGTTGATGTTTTACCATAAACTACCTTTTGAAAGATTATAGGTTTATTATGTGGTGCAATGGTCACAAGTATCACTAACAGATCTGTATCTGACCCCACTACAGTTGCTTTCGAAAATCTGTTTAGCTGTTCAATAATAATTTGTTTTTTGTTGCTCTTGTTTGAAACGAATTCCTCTTGTTTTGTATTGCACTTAGAGTTTCTATCAAAGTCTATGTCACCCGATGAGATTTTGTACGATCTTCTTGCATGTTCCTCTCCCTTTGTTGTGGATTATTTAGGGTATACAGAGTTTTTTTTTCATATCTATTAATAACATGGGAGCAATAACTCAGGATTATGTCTTCACAAGTTCCTTCCTTTGGCCAAGAAACACAATGTAAAAGGAAGGACATCATCCCCTTGAGGTAATTCATTGGTGATACGCTCAGTAAATACTTTTGGGGAATACGATTTTGATCCTTTACGTAGTGAGACTTCATCAAAAAATAAACAAGGTGGCTGTGAAGCTACCTCGTCTCCAAGATAAAACTTTAACTTAATTGGGCTGTCACAGAAACGTAAGATCCGGTTGAAAAGTTGTTGATGGTTTACCGCAACTTCGTCAGTTCGAATAGCTACTGACTTGTGACTTGTCACGACCATATCTTTCGTTTTTAGCTTCAATTCTCCAAATTTCTTTCCTTTCATTTTTACCATATCCCGTTTTCCAATTTCATATGCATTGTCACAATTTACTCTTTCAACTGAAATGACGCCTTAACCTAAAGACGCTAACTCTCCCGATAGCGTTGTACACGTGTTGTAATAAGTTCGCCATGAAATAAACTTTTGTTTGTCGGAATCGTCTCTAATCTTCGGAGACTGTCGAAGATCCACTTAGTATCTATGAATGACTTTGCATAAGGAAGTTGCCCTACAGTGTGAAAATACGGTAATCAACATGCAGTAGAAATTTTCACTTAATTTGTTATTACAATGATTTGCAAGTTGTAAATATTAATATAAATAAAAAAACAATATAAAGATGAAAATAAATATTGCGAAAAATGTTATTATTTAGAATGTAGTTATAGTGTAACATAAATAGAATACTTATTTATACTTGAGCCTATTCAAGACTTGCCTATTCGGGTGGGTGGGAGGTCCGTGATGCTGTCATGTAACATATACTTTTTAATCCTTTTCTTTGCACATGGAAATGTGACAGCTGAGTGTTTAAGCTAATCCGAAACCGGTGGTTCCATAGGTGGTGGATAATGAAAATCCCTATTTATTTTATTCAATAGAGCAGGGTTAGCCCCCCGAACCAAAACTGGTATTCGAAATAAAATTTGTGTGTTCACTTATTCAAGGTGTTTTGTTTTTGAAAAAGCATACTAAGTAAAAACGAAACTATAAATAGCTAAAATACAAGTATTAAACTTCCAATACATTTGCTACTGAAATTATTTGAATTAAAGGGATCACCAATATATTATTTATATAAATGTAGTAAAAAAACTCATCTAATACACTTACAATCTAATATACTATATATATTTATTACAAACAGTATATAAGCACACACATTTACTAAAATAACATTGCAACATCCATTGTCGTCCTTCACAATTCATGCGAAGCGGTTATAAAACCTGCGTCGAACCACTGGAGCGGCGTGCAAGTGCTATCTTTGACGACGTCCCAAAAGCAAGCGATAAATTTAAACAAGTAATTATCCACACCATATTAAAGCTAAAGATACATACTACAAGTTTTATTTGAACCATTTTTGTGTATTTTAAATAATTTAAAAAATATAGTTAATAAAGTAAATTCATATGCCTTGAGAAACCATTTTTTTGGTGTTTGTTGTTTAATAGCTCCCTTAATATTAACTTTAAAGAAAAATTTATAAGAACAAAATATGTTTAATATTTACTAAGGAACATATGTACAAAAAATTAATTTGCTACAATAAGTATTAAAGGACTTGTAAGCAATCTAGTGAAACTCTGCATTTGTAAGCTTCAAGGAGGGCTGGAGGGGGAAGCACAAGGGGGAGAGGCGGGGACTTTTGAGAAAATAAATGTCTCATAAGGGTCTATCACATATAAAAAATTCAGCTTTCCCCTAATTAGTTGCGACAAATTGCGATTTTCGGCTTTTATTGACTGAGCTAATAGGAGATAATGACCGCACATGATCTCCGCCTTAAAAAAATAAACGGTACCAGGAACTGGCACATACTTTCTCACAAACATATTTAAATTATTAAATAGATTGACTGTGATTTCATAATTGTAGTGTGGGGTACTCCTATTGTAGTGTGTGTAGGCTAGGTGATTTTTTATTAAAGTAGGAAATTAACTAATAAAATGATTCGATCGATTTCGAACAAATTTGCACCAAACACGTCAATTAGGCCTGTATAGATGCACGAAAAAAGACTTTGAAAAATTTTGAAAAACAACCCCCTTTATGGCCACAAAAAGCCAAAAATCAGTTATTATTATTAGGCCTACTAGCTAAACGATAATTTGTAGAAAAATGCGGTTTTTGCATATGGTAGGGTACATTAAAGGCTACAAATAAGCCAAATTTTATGAAAATCGTTAGAGCCGTTTTTTTATAAAAAAAATAATAACTGATTTTTTGGGTTTTTTTTGCCAAAAAGGGGGTTGTTTTTTAAAAAATTTTAAAACCGTTTTCGTGCATCTATACAGGCTACTTGACACGTCTGGTGCAAATTTGTTTGAAATCGATCGAATAGTTTTCGCTCTAGCTTTGTATAGGGCCTACATAGGCTACAGATAGACATTTTGTAAAAACCACTTTTTTGAACTCAGGGGGTCCCAAAACGGATATTTCCACAAAAATCTCAATTTTTTTTGCGATCACTATACTTTCTCTATACTATAGTATAGTGAGAAAGTAAAAACTAAATAATAAATGTTAGAAGTTTAAAATCACTGGTATTACTAAGAAAGGAATCGCTTCGCTCATCGTACAAAAATTATCTTCGGTCTATCACTTTTTGACCTTCTTGCCACGTCTATCACATCTGAAACGCAAACTAAACAATTACATAACGCAGTTCAATGTAAACCTAGCAAATTAAGGGACTTTACCTAAGCTTACCTCTTTTTAGTAATTATTTTCGCAACTATCTTTGAAAGCTTCTCAAGTGGTTACGTCATTCAGGCCGTGAAACGATATTAGGAAAATAAATTACATTCGGTTCATACCATAAACGAACCGTTTCGAGTCAGTTAAGTCGAAATTGACAGTTGACAATCTATCGAAATCTTAAATTACATTACAAAACCAACAATTTAAGGAGATTTAGCGAATTCGACTCTTTAGAAGATAAACCGTGTTAATAAAATGAATTACTGTTACGTGCACCTTTTGCCTCCACCTAATAGGGTAGGCAATGATAGTCTTGGTTTTATGCAACATCAAGAACTTATTTAAGAATAGTAACCGTTACACAAAAATTGTCACACACGTTCAATAATCAAACGCGTTTCAACGACGAAATCACCATCGTCAATGATATAACTAAGTTATAATTTGTTAGTTGTAGCACATGTATGACTGAGAATGACGATTTAGTAGTTGAAACTCGTTTGATTACAAAACGTGTGAGTGTGTGTGACAATTTTAGATATTTTTAGTGTCTATACATATATACGAGATGAATATATGAATGTTTCTTTGATTCTTTGCTTCTTTGTCCTCTATAAACTAAAAAACTATTCGACTGACTTCATTAAAAATATTTTTCCATATTAATGCCAGAAATTTTTATACATTACAATTACTACAGTCTAAGGGATTGAAATGGGGTTGCTACCCTATACAATAAACATAAATTGAACTAACTTCCTACAAGCTATAAAGCTAAAATTATATAATATTGTTTTTAATTAATATACAAAACCATTTGCAATTCGATTACTTAAGTCGAAGGTATGAAATGTGATAACTGCCCTTAAATTAAATAATACATTTACTTTTTCTTTATGCTCAAAAACAACTAAACAAATTTCACAATTTACACATATTAGCACGATTGTTTAGAAAATATGGTCACTACAAACAAATAGATTACCAGTTGTTACCCCTATACAATAAAAATAAATTTCACTAACTTCCTACAAAAACAATAAAGCTGCATTGTGTAATATTATTCTTATGTTACATAAACACCGTTTACAATTCGATTACTTGGATAACTACCCTTAAAATTAAATCATGCAATAGCAAAGCATTGTCGGGTCCACTAGTTTAAATAATGCCTTCTCACTCTTCATGCTCAAAGTTGACTAAGACCAAGAATATTGTTATTCGACACTAGTATGTGAAAATTGGTACATCTGAAAGACGTACGAGCGCTGAATAAAGTTTTAGAGGTCAAAAATAGCAGATGGAGGTCATCGTGTCCTGTTTTTACTTATTCCTTAGTTATAATACGAACTATAGTTTGATTATTGTAGCTATTGCATCGATGAAGATGGTGAATGAGGCATTGTCATTCAAACGTGAGTAAAATAAAGGTGAAAATTATTGTTCAAGTTTTATTCTATGAAGCAAATCCTCTCACAAGTCAAGCTCAATATTTATTTCTGAAATGTATTCGAGTTAGCAAGCTTTAATGTTACTTAACACGTTCTGGAGAAAACAACTGTAACAAACTGATAAACGAATAATCCTATGAGCATCCCATTTTTCTGCTTTTAGGAACGTTCAGAGGTTCGCGATACATGGCATTGATTTATTTTATAAAAATACCTGTTATACATGGTATTATTTTTGTGCAAAACTTATAAAGCAAATCTCAGGGAATGCGACTACATAAATTCTATCAAAATATACCTAAATGAAAAAGTATCTAATTCTTTGAAATACGGACATAGTTTAATTAAAATGAATCAAGATAAGAAAAGAGTATTAAGCGTATTTTTTGTCGGGCAATAAAGTTCCGCGAGAAAGTTGTAGAAAGCCGATTCAATTTTATTTATAATTTCAAACTATTTTATACGGGCGCTCGTTTAACCCTAAACGAGGGATACCATTTACATTAACCGTAAACAGTCCATGGCGCAGCGTATACTAAGTTTAATCCTTGTATCAACTCTTAGTTTCCACGTCCTATATTTTTATTATCTACTAGTAAGCACCTGTGATTAGATACATATCAGAAATGCATCATTTAAAAATACTATTTAAAAAAACAGACGTTCTCTAGGCCTATTTAACTATGCTGAGGGGTATTTTTAACTCAGTAAATGTGTACTAAGAATTACTAACTGTAGGCACTTTTTGTTAAAATGTGTTCTTTACTTAATATATTAATTATATATATCAAGAAAGATAAAAATATTATTTTAATGAATTTTTACTTGATATTAACATATCTAATAGTTTAAATATTTTAAAATAGTCAAGTGATATTTTGTATTTATATACATTATTACATATATAAAAATAAAGATAAAAGTATTATCTTTTATTTGTTTTTTATTTCATATTGGTACATCAAATGATTTCGAAGTTATTAATATTATAATGAATAAATTAATAATCAAATATGTTTATATGTTTTACGAAGATGTACGAATGTTTCCGAAGTTAAACGAATGGGTATCTTTTCTTAAAATTTGTATAAATGAATATATTTATTATAAAAGGTTGTATTTATATTAATTGTATAACGTCAAAGCAAATCTTACAACGTGTTGTAGCCTACATTGATTCTACAACTCATATATTTTTTAATTACCTCACAAGAAATGATATTATTGATTGAGTTGAAAATATAACCCCAAAATATATTTTACTGTAGGGTTTGTTTGAGTATTACAGATGATGGATGAAATCAGCAGTCTGCTATTATATTATATTATTATTCACATACGGGCGTACGCTCGCTTTTATAGGAGTTGATGTACATCTATATCTGTATAAACCAAATACCACTCACTGAGTCATCACGGTTTGAATCGTCGAAAAGATTACAATCAACAGCTTCTCGTAGACGCTCGTTAAGGCCTCGGCTACGACACAATCGGCGAGTGCATGCTGAATGGCACAGAGCGGCGAAAGTGACTACGATACAAACTGTGATTATACGAAGCGGGATAATGTTATCGCTTCACATAGGATCTTAAGACAGACATTCAGTCAGTTTACGGCATCAGTTTGTGGCAAATCACAATGTAGGCCTATATCTTCAACCATAAGTATAATTCAACCATAAGAATTTTTTATACTTCCTTGTGAAAATAACGTCAAATAGTACCATAACAGAAAGTTTTAATCCTTCATGGGGCTTAAACAAAAAATAAAAAATTGAACAAAATAAAAAATTCCGAAAGTATACCCACAAAAATCAACATTTTAGTTTACCGTCGGATTTTCATGAAATTTTGTTTTCAGGTTGGCGTTGGTATATCATGAACGTATACATATAAAAAATACCCAATTTCGCTTTTTAACCCATGTCTCATATGCGTTTTTTTTAACATATGCCTTTTTTTAAATATGTGTTTGGTGGAAGTAAAGAGAATGGTGAGCGTCGGGCGACAGCCGAAAATTTATCTTAGTTTGATAGCCCCTCACCCGTGTTTAACAAAGAAATCCCTTGCACCGCTTGCACCTACTAGTGCATGCAGCTCGCCGCTTCTATCGTAGCAGAGCCTTTAGAAGCGGTTTAAAAAAATTCAACCTCTAAGATGGTTAAAAGTTTGATATATTGGCGCATGAAATTTGAAGGGCGCATAGACTAAAATATAAAGAAAATCTTGTAAAGCTATACATTTCTTCCAAAATACCCTGAAATACACTAACATAGCACTGAAATTCGGGATCTCCTACAAAGAGATATATAATATTTACTCATTTTGGTGCCGATTGCATATTATGATTTACTACATGACTGAAGTTAATGTCTTAAATTTACATGAACCTACGTATTTGAATTATTTTTATAACAAAACTAACAGAGGCAATGCTAATAATATAATTACAATATTACAGTAATTCTTTACTACAAAACATTGAAATACTGTAGTGGCTTCAACAGCTAACAAATTTTAAAATTTCTGTACAACAATCTTAGTAATACCTGAACCTTCCTTAACCATTCAGGAAAAAAAACGGAGACCTTTTCTGGACGTGTTTTATTAGTGAAATAAATAAAAAAAGTGCATATAAACATAGAATCGGAAAGGCTTTGCTTTCCAGTTATTCACCATTCAGCTTTTTTTTAAACAAAATACTTAATATCTTAAATCTTAGTTATTGGCTAAAAACTAAATAAAATTTTGGAATGTTATGGACAACTACCAAGATAAACAATTTTTAGTTTTTAGACAATAACTCCTTTCGCTCGGTTTACAGAACTGTAAACAAAAATTGTAAGTCACTTCGAAAATGTATTTTTTAAATAGGTTAAAGACAAAGAAAACCAAGAAAACAAAATAAAAATTTAAGATGTATTGAAAAAAATAACAATTACTGATTTACAGTTCTGTTTTGTTTTGGTGTAATAAAAACCTTTTTTTTATAAATTTGTAATAACATAATATGGACTTTATTTACACGATTTTTCTCATAATTTAGTTCTGGAGTAATTTTATATATTTTAGACGACTACCCAGGTACAAAATTTGTATTTTTAGCCAATAATACGGTTAGCCTATCTTTAAGTTAAAGAAACAACAAAATCCCGTTATGTTGGTCATTAAAAAAGGAAAATTTTGGTTTCTTGAAATTTACATTAAACATTTTAAACTGCCGCCATTTTGAAAGTACATGAAAAACATTTTGGTTTTTGTACATGGGTATAAGATGTCATAAAAAATTTATATCCAAAATTTGCGTTTAATATATTTCCTACATCCAAAGACATTACGTATTTTGTTATAAAAACAAAAAATAAGCATTTCCGAACCTAAATTTATATAGACTTTTTTCTGTATTTTCGCAAGTAGGACAAGTCCTGGAAGTTTCTCCGTTTCTTCCTGAATCTCCGTTATTAATGTTAACATTAACGTTATTAATATTCAAAAGTCGCTAGCCACTGAACTATATTTATGTTTCCTTTAGTTGTAAATTCTTTGCTAATGTTTCAATAATCTGCTTTTCTGTACCTATTTATCAAATGAACAAATAATGTAAATCTTGATATATTACGCCTTTATGTAGAAAAGTTAGTGACAATAGTTGTTCAACGATCATAGCAAATGAATCTATGATATTCAAAATGTACACTTTTTTACAACTTTCCCTTAAAAACTTTTTACCTGACTAAAAATCTTGCGATCCTTACTTTGTCACTGTCTTGATTTGGTGAATACAAATATTCAAAGGATTAAATAAATAGTTCATAAATGGTTATGTGCATGCATAGGGGAAGAGATGATCATCAAGCTGAATAACTGTTTCCTGGCAAAGCAACCTTGTGTGAACACAGTTATTAGCCAAGTATTATCACGTCAAGTAGAGTCGTCAAGGATGCTTCAAGAACTGGTCGACCCTCGACGTAGTGACAAGGGAAATTCCAAGTCAACAATATAGTTTGCAACGACCATTGTGTTTTGTCTTTAAAATGATTTACAATGCCTTGTGCCATGCTCTCCCCCGTAAAAGGGTGTCGCGAAGAAGCGCACAGTGAAATAACATTCCACTTTATCCAGGCTTTGGACTAGTGTCATATCTATTACATAAATACAGAGCTGTGCAAACCCACTGGGCGCCAGCACTCGGGGACGCCAAAGGTACCAATACATTGTTCACTCTTCATAAAACTGTTGGTAGTAAAGTTGGTGTAATTTAAAAGGGAAAAATAACAACAATAACAGAGTTAATAAACCTTTAAAAAGAACCAATATTCTACCGAAGGGAACATAAAACATGAGATCCATATTGACATGGATATTACATTACTAATAGTCCTCTTAGCTCGCGCCCTTATCAACTTTCGCTGGCTCCACCGTGCCCCTTGCCATTGCAGAATAAAATAAATGTACCAAATTTCAGTTCTCTAGCTTCAAGGGAAGTATAATAATTAATATTTATTGTTTTAGTTAATAAATGCATCCCCGTTTTCATCCCTTAAATGCAAATGAAATTTATGTTGTAGTTAAGGACTTGTGCTAATTCACTATGCCCAATTTGTTTCCGATCCATCAAACTGTCTGCAAGTGCATAGCGAACACACGTACAAATTGATTATACTGTACATACCCACCTACACAGTTTTCTTCTTTATATATGAATATACACGGTGTCTTATGGGTCACCATTGGTATTTTGTAAACTATAAATCGGACATCAAACTTTAAATGGGGAACCTTTTCTTGTTTTTTGAGAAAATAAAAAATATGTAGTCAAAACATTTGTAAATGACCGCCATTTTCCAAATATGGCAGTTAACTTTCGAATTTGTTGTGGAACACCATATTTAAAAACACCCAATCTGAGCGGAAGATATTTTTGAATGGTAACGTTTTGAACCAACGCTCTCAACACTAATTTAGACAAACAAATAACTTTTTGAAATCAACAAATATGGTTTTTATTAATTGTTTAAAACCATAATACAGAGGAACTAAGTGACAAAACTACAAATTTGTCACAGATGAAAAATGAAGTTGATAACACATGTCAAATATCGAAAGCAGTCTGTTTATTAGGCTACAAGTTCTCATTTTAAAATACAGTTTTGAATGTTTTTATACAGTAGAGCGTCAAAAATCCGAACTAATTGGGACCGAAAGGGGTTCGGATTATCAATTTGTTCGGATTTTTTTAAACAACCAAGAAAATGCAATTTAGGCTAAAATATATGCCCTTTAATCGATTAAAGTGATTAAACAGTACAAGCAGTAATGTAATTACAATACAGTATGTAAGACTACTTACATATTATGATTTAGAAGAACCTGCATGTACACAGTAGAGCCAACATGATTACACTTGTAACTCTCACTTGCAGTACAGTACATAATTAAAAGTTCACTTGTACATTATAGTTAACACAAACGAAAAATAAAAAAAAATACTGTATAGTACATTACTTTATGTACGACACACTGTTATAATGATTACACAAAAAGAAATGAATGAACTTTCTGTGTGTTTATGCTAGAGGTAAAGCAGCTTACTGTCGTGGCATACTGACAGCCAGTCTGCTGTGAGGGCGTGTGAGAGCAGGTATATTAAGAAGTGTTTAAAAAGAGATAATAATGTTAAACTGCGATGGAGATTTTTGTGAAATTTTTAACGACGCAATAATTGGAATTTGCGAAAACGAAATTTTTGCAGGGGCTGACTCAGAAAGCGTTCGGATTTTTGACGTTTCCGATTATTGACGTTTGGATTATCGACTCTCTACTGTATTGGAAATAAAATTGGAGGCCAACTTTCGAATTTTTTATTATGAAACATCCTATATTTTATCATGATTTTAGATTTTGCTGAATTCTGGACTCTGAATAAGCTCATATTTATTTGATTTCGATAAACAACAATTTACAACAATGAGAATGAACAGCTGATGTTGAACATCTGTTATCAACTTCAGTTTTCATGTGTGACAAATCTGTAGTTTTGTCACTCAATTTCTCTGCATTATGGTTTTAAAAAATTACAATTTTTGATTTTAAAAAGTTATTTGTTTGTCTAAACAATGCTTTATTAGTGTTGAGAGCGTTTTCAATGGTTCAAAACTTCCCATACAAAAATATCTTCCGCTCAGATTGGGTGTTTTTAAAACTTTATACCCCTCTAACTTTTAAACGGTTAGTCGTATCAAAAAAACACCAAGCACAAAACAGTCTTTTAATAACTTGTAAAATCCAAAATTATCATAAAACATAGGGTGTTCCATAAGAAATTCGAAAGTTGACCGACATGGTGGAAATGGCGGCCATTTACAAATGTTTTATTTTCTCAAAAAACAAGGAAAGGTTCACCATTTAAAGTTTGATGTCAGATTTATAGTTTATAAGATACCAATAGTGGCCCATTTAAATAAGACACCCTGTATTTACAGATTAACTTGACAACGATTTCTTCGTCTCCTCGTTTTACATTATAAAGTTTCTCCAATGAAAGTTTCAAAATGTTGGCTGTCTGTACACATCAAATTTTTAAGTCATTAAATGTATTCCTAACGCAAATAGACGTTTCAAATTATCGCTACTAAACGATTTCCAATAACCCTGGTCACACCATTTGTCCACATTTTGTCGAAACATGCAATCAAAACGTTAGAAATACACACGAAGCCTGAGACAAGCTAATGTCCCCTACTAATTATTGATGCTAAGGTGAGCGGCTTTTGTTAATAGAACAAGTTGTGGACGTTGACGTAGGTGCAAACAAACTAAAGAAAGGGGGGGGGGGCGATAAAATATTCAACAAGGCAATTGTTATCTTCAACCTGTAATATTGATCGTTGACAATCGACTTAAGAATGATGCCCTCAAATCGAGGTACACAAATAGTTCGCACCTTGTGACGTGGCGTGACGTTACAGAAAACCCACAATATCCAACCATCAGTGGGCAAAATTTATCTATGAATATTTTGTAAATTAATTGGCTGTTTCAGGATAAAATGGTGTCAATAGAGGCCAAGTAGTTAGGTAAAAAAATGGCGGATAGTTTTAAAAAGAAGCGTTTGGATGTAGGCTATGTTTATAGGTACCGCACATTTTCTTTATTAGCGAATTTCCATAGGAAACGAGCTACTACAGTGACTCTTATGGTGAGACCTAAGGTCAGCAGTAGTAAGTGAGCACCGATCATGGTACCAAGAACACGTTTTCGGGTGTCATTAATACAGTATATATGTATATATATGTGTGTTCGCACTATAACAGCCTCATTTTAGTCCGTACCAAATTTCCAAACAGCCTCAGGACCAAATTTGGTACACACTTTGGTTTTCTTGGACGAGTTCGTTAGTAAAAAAAATCCAACAACCGGAAGTACTTTCTTTGGCCGGGAGCATTTTTTTAAAGATTTTTCGTACTACAGTAGTATGAAACTCTTCTGGGGTTTTATCTAAAAAAATATATGATATTATTCTGCACGTTTTGTTTTTTTACAAGACCTTGTAGCCCGTCTGGATCTCCCAAAAACCATCAAAACGTAAAATACCCGGTTATAACCCACGTGGGGATTTTACCGTAAGAGAAGCTTCTGAACCGAGGCCGACGGCCGGAATACAAGCGAGCGAAGCAAAGCAGGCCGTAAGGTCGAGGTGCAAACTCGCAAAGCAAGCAACTCGAGGTGCAACGAAGTATCGCGTGAACCGGGGCTGGAGGCTATTCGCAACGCCTTCATGAGTAGACAAATTTCCCAAATAGTTGGTTGAAACCCTAAAACATAAAAACTTAATACGTGTATTGGAAATTCGATTACATGACAATTCCCCACACTGATACTTCCACACACTGCCCAAACTACTGACACTTCCCCACAGCCTAGGACGCGGCTACCTGTTTAATGACTCAGAAATAATCTCGACTGACAGTTCCACACACATCCCCCCCCCCCCCCCCC
>JAGFPH010001957.1:154391-174220 GCA_018207615.1 Philaenus spumarius
CCCCCCCCCCCCCTAAGGCTATATGCTTTCAGCGATCATCGTTACAGTCGCACCAGTGAGAATGCACCTTAACATAATACTCCTTTGGAGTGCAGAAAAGCGCTCGTTCTATGTAGTTCATTACTAACACGGTCTCGAAAATTTCATTGTGATGTAATGTAATTTCCAGCATAATAAAATAAATGCAGAGTATGATTTTCATAACCTAACCTAGCCTAACCTAACCTAGCCTAGCCTAGCCTAGTCTTGGGGAGAGGGGAGATGTGTGTGGAAATGTTAGTCGAGATTATTTCTGAGTCATTAAAAACAAGTAGCCACATCCAAGAGCTGTGGGAAAGTGTCAGTATTTTTGCAGTGTTTGGAAGTGTCAGTGTGGCTAACTGTCCGGACACCGGAAATTCGCTCTAATCTTTCAGCGTTTCAGCTGCGTGGTCGAATTATTTTAACCCATGTAACCACCCCCTGAAACAAGTCCGCACGTTATTGAAACACCTATTACGTATCACAACACGGAACTAACCGAAGCAGTTTATTAAATCAATCTTTTATTAAATCAATCTATCTATCAACATAGACAAAAAGCAATGTTTGTATGTGTTTCCTCTACAGACTCAAAAACTACTCTACCTATTTCATTTAAAGGGCCAACTACCCTAAAACAATACACTTTTAATTCATATGGAGATAGAGAACTGAAATTTTGTTGTTGATGTGATACATAACAAAATTAGAAAACTAACAGTTTGATTATTTATGTTTAAGGGATGAAAACCGGAATACCAACCCCTAAAACAATACATATTCATTATTTTAATCCCATTGAAGGCGAAACTCTAAAGAGGTGAATTGGTTCAATTATTCCATAAATGTTACTTAGGAAAAGTAAATCCATCAAATTTATATGTAAATAAAAGGGTTTTTAAACTAGGTAACCACCTCTATACAATAAATGTAACCCTATACAAGCTATAGAGAGCTGAAATTCTGTACATATTATTCTTAGGTTATATAATAAGAAGGAAACCCCATTTGCATTTTGATTGCGCCTAAGGAGTGAAATGGAAAAACTACCCTTAAAAATAAATAATAATTCATTCACCTGATATAAAGTTGGAGACCTAAAACCGAGCTCATATTTTGCTTGTTGAATATAGGAAATTTAAAAAAATTGGGTCTGCGTCGGACCAGACGGTGGAAGTTATACTTCTTTGGCCATTCGTATATTCGTATACTTTCCTATAACCCAGCCGGGGATCGAACCAGGGATTCTAACGTGGAAGTCGAGTGTGTTAACCACACACCCACCGAGACTCTTGAGGTATCTCTTGTAGAGAAAATGTATAAAAAGGCACTTTCCGGATTTTACTCCTAACGCGTGACGCGGTTTCTCGACCGACACCCCATCCCGATTACAACGGGCGCAAAGAAGTATAACTTCAAAAACAATTATATTATTTGCATCTAAGGGGCAAATATTTTTTTATCTAAATTTTTCGCAGGTTTGAAATACACCTGAAACCTGATTTGTGTTTTTACGTTCGCTGGGGTGTTGTGAGTATCAACTGGTGGAACGGATATTTTTAGCGGTTATTAGCTCATAGTCGATCTTTTACGTAGGCATAAAAGATTAACAGATCGATTTGGACTAAGCTCACTATGCGATTTTGGGCCATCGAACTCGGATCTTAAACTTTTTTTTAATGCTCAATATTTACCCCCTAATCCTTTCATTTATTGAATCATATCTGCGAGTGAAACAGCGTTTACCTGCTAGTTCAATATAAAAGATTAGTTGAATACATGGTGAAATTCTCGCAACTATGCTGACACTATAAGTCGCCAAAACTTACAATTTATTACTGATACAAATAGGGTTTGAATATTTATTTCATAGCTGATTTATTTGATACTTCGTCTCTAAAGCGAAGGACAAACAAGACAAGAAGTCATAAGACTAGTATCAATCAGGTTTGTATAGTCTAGTTCTTTCGTCATCGCAATTAACCTGTTTGTAATAGCCTAAGTTGTTTACTGTTCGAATTGAGGCCAATATGACAGATGTAAAGACATTATTATGTTTAATCAATATGTAACAAGAAGGGAAATACTGTAGGGTTCTGATGAATACTCGTTATTCTCATTCAAAATCTGAGTTTTCTAAATTGATAAAATATAATTCAAATACAAGAAATCATAAGAAATATACTTTAAATTTTTATAAGAAATACAAGTTTGATAGCGGTTTCCTATGTTTCCTGATCTAACCAAGCAAATTCTTAACATAATATGTTTTTGGACCAATCAAATGCAGTATTTTGCTGGGGTGACAGGCACCTCTAACAAAACTGTTGGAAGAGCGGGGCTTTGAGCCATTCTGCCAGAACTCCCAGCAGCGGTTCCAGTGAGTGACATGGCGAGTGATTTCGCTGCTCTGTTTGGCGAGTTGTTCTATTTCTTTTTGGGAAACTAGGATGTGTGCTAATAATTTAGTCACAATATTTCAATAGCTAATTCGTAAATAAATATGTTTTAAAGTCAAATAACTTTGTCTTAACTACTAAATGTGTCTTATTAATTGTGTTGTCATGTTGTAACTTAAAGCCTTTTGTTGAGATATGAGCTCTCCTTAGCAGCCTTATGTTTTATTGTTCCCATGTACCCCTAATGCATTTATTGTGTATTTATTTTCAATAACATGTTTAAAAATAGATTGAATCTATGAGTTATTCAAAGAACCTTTACTAAACTTGAGTACGTCTGGCATATTATAAACCCAAGGTAGATTATCTACCACCAGTGGACCGACTCTGACCGCTCGGCAGCCACAATACGTTCATTAATTATTATCTGTAATTCAAAATAAATAACACTGTTCGAAATTTCCGTATTTATTTACAATTTGTCAATGAAGCCAGGGTGTGGCTTTAATTTAGTTTATTTTTTAGTCAACATTAAATTTGAATTCTCTTAGTTATTATCCAAGCTATTATCCAGTTGCTACAACCAAGAATTTTTATCTAGCAGTGCTGTTGTTAATGGTTTCCAAAATTAAGTTTTAATATGTTTTAGGGTTTCAACCAACTATTTGGGAAATTGGTCTATTCTCGAAGGTGCTGAATAGGTGCCTCAGTGTACGAAATATATGAATAGAATTTGTTTCCACCTCAGCATGCAGCCCCGCACGCACCTTGATCTAGCGGCCTCTGATTATGGACTGCGGTTTCCGAGCATGCACCTCGACCTTGCAGCCTCTGATTATAGACTGCTTTGCTCGCAGATGACCAATGCTGGGTATTTTACGTCTTGATCGATTTGGGGGAAACCAGGCAGGTTATAAGGTCGTGTAAAACCAAACAAAAAGTGCAAAATAATCTTCTATTTTTTAGATAAAACTCCAAAAGTTTCATTCTAGTACGAAAAGTCTCACAATAATAAACGTGCTTGCGGTTGTTGGATGTTTTGGCTAATGAGCGGTTAGTAAATCAACGTGTTCTGGGGACCATGATCGGTGCTCATTTACCACTCCGTACACTCGATTCCACGTTCACCGTGCAGTACAGAGCGCCCATAAGCCATGCTATCCATACGACAGTCTCAGCGATAATAGCCAACTAAAAAACATCAACTCCCATGCAATGCTCGGTTAGTTGACGCAACCCGCATGACAATAAACGAGATGTTCCTTGTAATGGTAGTAGCATGTCTATTCTCCCGTAAGACCTGTACTGCACGGTGAACGTAGAATAGAGTGTACCTTAGGTTGTACCATAAGAGTCACTGCAATAGCTCATCTTTCCTATGGAAATTTACTTATAATCTAAACCTACATGTATAAAAACCTTTCTAAATAAATTTTGAACTCGAAAAATGTTTTGTTAGTTTCAGGAGATTTATTTAACGAAAACTGTCGCAACTTATGTAAAACGCAACTTATGTAAAACTCAACTTACGTAAAACGTAGCTTATATAAAATATGTAAAAATCAACTTATGTAAAACATAGTTTATGGCCGTGTGTTGAACTGCATAGGCCTATGTGTGCTCGGTTTTTATTTCGGCAAACTTAATGCATCCACAAAATCATAGTTTGAAGCGTATCCTATAGACGTTTATTTGGTTATTATACTCAACTACCATTGCTCTCTAAAGGCGATCGATGAAGTGTTTTATGGATTACAATAAACCGAGAAGGTAGTGGATGCATAGGGGCATTTAGTAATAGCTAAGCTATAATGTAATATGCTACAAATGAATTAAGTAACGGTGCTATCATACTGCTGGTACCTCTATGGGCGATCAATGGAATGCCTCGCGTCCTAGCGTCGCAACTATTACTATAATACAAACTTAGTTTAACTCTCGTTTAGTTTGGATTTAACAACAGTTTATTAGAACAACATTTGTAGAAGTACTGGATAACATGTTTTTATCAGCGAACGCTAAAACATTTCCTTTAAAAGGTAATAAACTAATTTATACTGTATTATAAAAAAAAGAAGATAATATTGTGACTCTTGACAATTTAACTCAAAAACAACTCCGATTAATATGTATATTTTACTAATATTGTAAGCACAGTGGCGTAAATATGTAAAATAAATAAATAAAAAATCATGGCACGCAAGAGAATAACACTGCAAAAGTACATTTAAATCTACATGTTTTAAAGTACTGAATAACTATAAAATAAAATGTCGGTCTTTTTTGTTTGTTTTTTAGATCATAAAAGATATCGCTAAGAAACCCAGAAAGTTTGATTTTGTCCTGTAATCTAGCTGCTACTCAAAAGTATTAATTATTATTAATGTATGTCAATAAACACGTTTAAATACACAAAGGTATACAGCGTCTTCTCTAAAATATGTAGCCCTTACAGTGTATTTAACATTTTAGGATTATTAGTAATTTACTTAAACGTCATTACACTCACTACACTTACACTGAAAGTCCAATAAGTTTTGTCAGCAAAATTAAAGCAATATATAACTTTAAAACGACTGTTTTTTCAAACTATCATACTTATTTGTAAGATGTTGCTACGTAGCCAAGTCAATAAAGGGGAAAAATAGGCTTTTGTTGGAAGTAATTAGTGGAAAGCTGAAATTTTTTCAGATGTAACAATAATATAAGAGAAGGATTTACACAAACGTTCCCGCCTCTCGCCCTCTTGCTTCCCCCCTTACCCCCCCCCCCCATTTAAATTCACTTTTGAAAGGCTTCTTTATTCTGTCAATATATAAGAGATAAACAGCGATAGATTCATATTTATATCGTTATTGTAATCCTTATAATATTCTCTATCAAAAATGTTCATAGCGTTTAAGCTATAAAATAATTATTTGCCGTGTATTTTTAAATTGAATGTTAAAATTTTAACTTTTTATTACAATAATTACATGTTTAGCTATGTTTTATTAATATGAGACAAGTTATAACAAATTTGTTCAAATAAAACTTTTAGAGTATTTTGCAATCTTTAAAATGATATAATGTTAAGTGTATACAGTTAACATAATCGGCTTGACAAAGGGAAACGGCGCGGCGCGGGGCACACCAGTCCTCGCGGGCCGGATCAGCGCGTTGGCATATCAGCGGCTAATCTGCAGCAAAGGCCTATTGTTTGAACTTTGATTTGTATAGCTGGTTTAATTATGGGCATTACGATGGTAAAATTGACGTAAACATTTATTTTATTTTATTTTTTTCACTTTTTATTTATTTTCTGGTATTTATTATTGCACTTATAAACACGCAATATGATTTCTTTCCGCCAAGTCAATGGAGAGAAAACATAGGCCTTTGTTGGATATAATTAGGGAAAAGCTGAATTTTTGTTTATAAAATTGTTAATGTTCTTTATATTATTAGCAGAACCAGTTTTATTTCGGGGGATTATTCCTAACCCTAAGTTATTTGCGCCCTTCCATTATCCACCACCTTTGGACCCGTCGTGTCCCGTACTGGCTAAAAGCGGCACATGCAGGTCTCAAGCAGCAGAAAATGTTTTGTTTACTGTCAAAACACCATCACGGACCACCCACCATTCAAATTGCTATTTTACAATATCTTAAAATTGTCTGGGATATATACAAGACTGGCACATAAAAGTAGATTGTTTCAGTTTTAAATAAGACAGTGGAAACATTCTTGCTACTGTTTTATTCCAATCCAATCCCGTCATGATCATCAATTATTTAATCTACATGATTAGGACTGTTGTCACAGGAATGCCATTACAGTGCTCACACATGGCTGAACAAATAAGTTCTACTTTCCGACACCCACAATATTTAAGACACGATGTCTTACAGCTGCAAGATACGAGGTGCAGAAGGTCATCTGGCGCAAAAGCCTTAGAACTTAGTGTTGGTGTTAAAGTTTTCCTGTAACCTCCATTTTCTTCCATTTTTCCCATCTTCCAATCCAGATCTGTAGCATCCAATCTGTTACCAAGCCATGTCTGCACTTGCAAATAAACCCTGAACAAATGCTGATGAGTAGTTTCTTCTTGGGGGAAGCTTTGGGAGGTCGAAATTTGACCTTAGATTAGATTTTTTTGCAAGTTTTGTGAACATTAAGTAATTTAGCGTCATTGAGGTTCGTGTGCTTTTTCTGTTAAAAAATTTTCTTCGTTTGTTTTCAGTTCTTTTTTGGAAGCATCTTGACATAGAACACCAACGCTTGTATTTGAGCTTCTTCGACTTTTGTAAAATGTCCAAAGATTTTATTTTTCCCAGACCAAAGAAAGAAGATGTGTCACAACTTGTTATGGCATAAGCAAACAGCATAAGCTTCTTTTTGTCGTTCAACTTATGGATGATTTTTTAAATACTGTAATACATTTTTTATGTAGTCGTCCAGTTACCGGTTTGCAAAAGTAAATTGCTTTGTTCTCAGGCCCAAACGCTACCAACGGTATTAATAAATCGGTGTATTAATAAATTGACAGTAAACCCAACATGTTTTGCTGCTTGACACCTGCCGGTTTTAGCCAGTCCGGGACACGGTGGGTCCATAGGTGGTGGATAATGAAACGGCCCTTATAACTTAGGGTTAGGAATAATCCCCCGAACCAAAACTGGCTCTCCTAATATAAAGAACATTAACAATTTTATAAACAAAATTTCAGCTTTTCACGAATTACATCCAACAAAGGCCTATTTTTTCCTTTATTGACTTGGCTAAAAGAAATCATATTGTGTGTTTATCAGTGCAATGATAAATAACGGAATATAAATAAAAATTGAAAAAATAAAATTAATGTTTTAGTTAATTTTACCATCGTAATACCCATATTAGACCATCTATACAAATCAAAGTCCAAACAATAAGCCTTTGCTGCAGATTGACCGCCGATATGCCAACGCGCTGATCCGGCCCGTGAGGACCCGTGCGCCCCGCGCCGTCTATATTTGTCAGGCCGATTATGTCAACTGGCTGTACTTAACATTTATAAAACTTAAATCATTTTGAAGATTGCAAAATACCCTAAAAGTTTTATTTGAGCAATTTTTTCATAACTTGTCTCATATTAAAAAATAGCTAAACATGTAATTATTGTAATAGAAAAGTTAAAATTTTAACATTAAATTTAAAAGTACACGGAAAATAATTATTTTTCAGCTTAAACGATATGATCATTTTTAATAGAGAATATTATAAGAATTGCAATAACGAAATTAATATGACTCTATCGTTGTTTATCTCTTAGATATTGACAAAATAAAGAAGTCTTTCAAAAGTGAATTTTAATGGGGGTAAGGGAGAAGCAAGAGGGGGAGGGGCGGGGACTTTTCAGAAAATATTCCTTATATACTCAACTAATAACCATGAAAAAATCAGCTTTTCACTAATTAGTTCCGACACAAAACCTTTATTGACTGTGCTATCTATAACCTAAACAACAAAACTGTTTAGTGTTTGTATCAGTAAAATCTAATATCTATCACAAATCATTTATGATATTTTATCTTAAAACTAGCAACAGTAGGCTCGAAAAACTGAACCAAATTTTAAATTGCCGTTTCATGTCCTTCTGAGTGTTATTTTACGTGCTTTTTCAAAATGGTTTTAGGCAGAAAATAAGAAAATGTTAATATTTTAAAACTCGCTTACTTTGGCTAAACCGTTAAGAATATATTAAAACAGTAAGTAGAAGAAATGTTAACCGTGAAACGATCTACTTAAAAGTCTGCTAGAACATGTCTATTACGATTTTTTTTTAATAACTGTGTCTTAACAGGAAAATAAGACGTTGGCCGCTTTCTTGGATTTGTCCTGATCGTGTATCATATAACGGTCAGAAGATCGACGATGCAGCATCCTAAGACGTAATATTCGTACTTCGTAAATTTATTTGCGTTCAATAAAATTTTGGCAGCACCAAATACAGGATGTTTGAAAATTGTACAAAACTTATTTATACAAAGAAAAAAAAACAATTCTGTGATTATTTATGTTACATACTTTGTCCTGACTGGCTTAATGCTTCGCAGGCCCAACATCTTGAATGTCAACTCCCATAAGAGCAATGTTAAACGCGTAATTATGCAAGACTAATGCAGTAATAATGATGAGAAAGTTATTCTGATGTGTCATTTTAAAGGTAATACAGTCCAAATGTGGATATCATTTAGTTGTTTGTAAATTTGTTTTTAACTAAATTTGTTCTTTGACTTAACTCAAAATCAAAGTTTGCGATTTTTTTTCTTATTCATAAATGCAAATATCAAAAATGAAAGGAGCTCACCACATTCGAAGTTACCTTATGTAGTTACCTTTCAACTAAAAGTAATTTCAATAAATTTTGATAATTTATGAAGTAAAATCTGTTTTATATTGGAAGCATGCACGAGACGAATTTGTGTTCTTACTCGAGTGGTTAACCTGCACTCTGGTGGTTATTACATCAATTTATAGCTTGCGGAGGAATACTAGAAAATAATATATCCAATAATCTTGAATGTGTGAGAGAAAACTGTGTTTAATAACACATACTCACATATATATATATATATATTATCACACATGCGCATTTCGTACGTCTGCAGTCAGGGTTACGTCTGTAACCCTTTAGTTTCCACCTTTATGAAGCTGCCCTATAATAGTAGCTTAAGAATGAATCGCTCACAAATTCAATACTAGTAGTGTACAGCTGTGCCACTTGGAGAGTTGCGGTCAACTCAGAAATAGTTTTTCATTCCTGCCAAGCCTTAATATGTGAAATATTTGACTAGTTTACTGTCCCATATTTATTTGTATAGCCTAGTTAATTACATTAAAGATTTGTCTTGATTTTGATTCTAGATTGATTGTCATTCTGATGCACATTTCAATGGATATCTCGTATGGATTTTGGAATGTAATTCAGTAGGAGTACAAAACATATATGTGAGTATGAGAAGAACTTTTGAGAATTTATTTTAGGGATAAAACTATCTGATTCAAAAAGAACTTTTATATTGAAACCTTTGTTTATATTCATTTATTCTATTACCAAAAAATCAAAAACTTATAAGTTAAATTATAACTATCCATCTGTCATTGTGGACTTAATGAATTCTTGTTTTACGCATAGTTCACTTAAGCCTTTTCCTTCTCTTCTGTATAATATGCATTCCAGCTTGAATACCCGAGTTTTTCTGCAGAAGATTTCTTAGTTTTTCCAGCACAAATTATTAATTAAAATATTTTTGGAATGTCAATATTCATCTAAGCGACCTTGAAAACTATGGATTGGACTAATAACAGTAGTTTTTAATAGTTTTACACATCTTGCGTAGAGGTGCTGCGGAATGAACCTTGCATTTTCACAATTTTTTCGCTTAAAACCAAAATTTTCAAACTCCTTACATAGTAAGGTCTATTACTCCATAAGAATATACCTTAAAAATGTTGTAGTTTTTGCTCTACGTCAGGATAAAGCCGCTTATATGTATATACAGGTTGATTGTGTAATGCGACGAGGATGTTAAACAATTCTTTCAATGACTATCCGAAAAAAAATTTTTTTTACTAAAAAATAATATTTACCTCTAGAGCGGCTAACCGATTAAGTTGAATTTTCCACGTTATTTATTATTATTTATTAGCCCTAGTATTTAGAATGACATTTCAATAACCTAAAATCTCAACATTGTCCAGAAATGGTTTTAACCTCTTGAATTCCTATTTACTGTCGCCATCGTTAACAGCGTGTGAATAGCTCAGAGCAAGATGTTAAAATACCAAACATTCCTAGACCTTTACAAACAATGATCCCGGCTACAGCGAGGGTAGGCTTTAAGTTGTGTTTACTGTTTATCTATAGTAATATTATAAAGAGGTAAAGTTTGTTTGTTTGTTAGTTTGTTTGTTTGTTTGTTTGTTTGTTTGTATGTAGGGGGTAATCTCTGGCACTACAGAACCGATTGAAAAAATAGTTTTACTAATAAAAGCTACACTATCCCTGAGTAACATAGGCTATAATTCATTTCGATAAAAACTTCTTTTTTTTATTTCAATATTTGTAAATTTAGTCGGAAAATGTCTTAGGTTATTCTTAGAATGATAAACCAACACATGTATTTACATTTATTACCATAGCAACCAATTGAATAAAATAACAGATAATGTAGCTATTTGCTCCAATATTTCCATTAACAGCTGATTTCAAAATTTAAAGCAATTATTTGTGTATTTCTAGCTTTTAGGTTAGGGTATTAAAGTGTAGACCTGAGCCTTACTGGTTCTTTTAACCATTACTATAACTGCTGTTATAAAATATAAGAAATAATTTAATTTGAACATTTAACATTATTTCCCATCTTAGTTTTGAGGTTATTACTGTGGCTCTTTTCCAAAAGCTGATATGTCACTTTTTGTTGTTTTACAGGAGAGCAATTTCAAAATTCACCATAAAAGAAAAAATAGTTTTTTACTTGTTATTCAGTCATTTTTTATTTGTATGTTATTATATTCTGTATGAACATTAACTGATATGTTTTATAACATATCCTGTCCAATTTTTTTCTGTTGTTTAATTTGTTTCTTTAAAAAATGGACTTAAATGACTTATCAAGTTTTGGCAAAAAATTAACGTGATAGATTTGTTACATATCAACATAATATAATAAATTGTTAAATAAGGCCAACATGTGAATTTATTAACAATATATTTTTATTAATAGAAGTTTTACAACCAATACAAATATTTTTTGTTTATAAAGACAAAAGCAAATAAAAATTTAAAACTGCAAAGACTTAATGAACTACAACTAATGAACGAAAAAGAAAGTTTTATTTTATAAAAATAACTGATTATAAAAATGAATCACTTACAATATTATTAAAACATTTGTGAGAACAACACAAAATATTATTAAAATTGTTATTTAAACATTCTAATCCAAAATATCATTTACATCATCGCTTGTGACAAGTCCTTTATAAAAATCATGATAAATGGGGCGAATGAAAATAAGCAAATCTAAAAGATCAGCTTTCTTGAGGGTTTGGATTGGCCTTTGACCTTTATATACTGGTTCAAGTTTGGGAGTTTGTATTCCTCTTCGTTTAAAATTAAGTACTTTAAATGGTTCATTTTCGCTATGCGAGTACTTCAATCTGATGATACCCAAATCCTTCTCGTATTGAAGTATTTTAATGTTTAACCAGTTTACACTGCCTCCGTCAACGTTTCTGTCTCTTTTAACGAAAATGTTTGAGAAAAGTGAACTATAAGACAAAAAATCTTCCCTCTGCATTTCTATCACTTTGAAATTTTTCTTTCCACGAACAGTGCGAACAAACTGGTACCAATCTTGGGGTACATGAATCTCTATAGACGATTTTTTTTTACACGTTCAATGCGTGCATGATCGGCATCACACTCCATTCTAGTATGTCCAACTTCCAGAAATTTATGTTGTATCACATCTATGTTGGGGGATTTATTAACGAACGATGAAAGAGCCGCCCAGTTTGGCTAGACCCAATAAAACCTGTTGTTGATGCACGTTTTTTTTAAATAATTATGTCCACTTTGCCTCTTGTCACAGAATGAATATGCTGGAATAAAGTTTTACAAATTATAATTTCACCGCCTTGTAATGTGACAAAATAAGAAACAGTAATTTCTCTATCTTTACTACCACAAGTAACTCCACGTCCTTTACGCTCAGTTTTTTTTTTCTGTAATCTTCAATCGGTCTCCTAACAGCTGATCTTTATCATCTACTACTTTTAAAAATTCTTCAAATATTAATTTTTGATTTTCATCGGACACTTTTTCAAAACAATTCTTTCGGCAGCATTTATTTAAAGGATTAAACTGTTTTGCAGGTTTTAGTACACCTTGTCTGGTATAATATTCTTCTCCCTTCAATTTCTTTTCTTTCATTAGTACTCGGTTAATAGATTTACATTTTGTATTTGGTTTTCTGGAACATTTTTCGTTCTCGAAAACCATGCCTGACAAATTTTCATCGTTGGACAAGGCATTATTTACCTCTGCACTACTACCAACTGGACTAACATTATCCATACAACTTGACTTAACATACGAAGAATTATCATTTAGTTTTCGTTTCTCATAACTAAGCCTAGTGGTAAGTTTATTAAAGTTAGGCCTACTGCAATTCACACTAGCATCACTCTCAGAGCTTTCACTTTCTGGTTTATAGGTTATATCCTTATCAGAATCATCCTCACTGCTTTCATTACTCATTGCCCAATCGTTACGCAAATCAATCAAAGTATTTTTACAGGTGGGCAAGGAATTATTAACTTCGGTACTACCACCAGCTGGACAAACATTATTTGTAACACACAATAAATGATCATTTAGTTTTTGTTTCTTATAACTAGGCCTAGTGGTACGTTTATTTAAGTTAGGCTTTCCGTCATTCACACTACCATTACTCTCAGATTTCTTTGATTTTCAGGTTTATAGGCTATATCCTTATCAGAATCATCCTCACTGCTTTTATTACTTACCCAGTCATTATTCAAACTAATTAAATTGTCAAAACTAAAACATTCATTTTGTACTTGCTGAAAGTTTTCTTCACTTGCTTGATCTTGGACACACTCTAAAATAGTATATGACATCATAATGTCCGAGTTTTCAACACTGCAGTTCTGAGTTTCATTTTCAGCGTTTTTATTAACCTCAACTAAATCGTTTGACTCAATGTTAGGTCTAGACAAATTTATATTATCTTCAAAAGAACTTGTTTTTTTATTACTATTATTTTCACCACTTGTCATTTTAGATTTTAAAAATTCTATCATCACTTTACCTCTTGACATTTTCTTAATAATTATTGTTTGTCACAACACAATAATTAAACACAACCACAACTCACAACACTATCAACCAATTTTTTTTATAACTTGAACAGCTGATGCTGATGCAGATGTTAGTATAACCATCTGATATTAGAAAACCACTGCTACTACAATAAATTATTATTTTAAATGCTGGATAGATCCTTAGGGCAAAACATGATATGTCATGGCAAAACTTGATATGTCATACTTATCATGTTTTGGCAAAGAATGTGTGTAAGGCAAAAGATGATATGACATACATACCAAGTTTTGGCAAAGAGTTATTAGAACATTTTATAAATATCATTTTCTGTCACATCTGTTTCCTAAGCAATCCATTTACTGTTGACTTATCAGCTTTTGCCATATTAAAGAGTACCTTCAATAACATATGAAGTAGAAAACCGAAAATCATGAAAAGCGACATATCAGTTTTTGGCAAAGAGCTACAGTATTAATCCTACACCTTTATTATAAAGAAAACATAACATGATTAGTGTAAAGAAGGTTCCAACGGGGTTGGAGTGCGAAGCACGCAGGGGTCTCCCCTAGTCATAAATAACGTAACCTCAAAGTGTCCGGGCAACTACAAATCATTTTATTGTTTGTTGAATGGTATTTGTAACTGTGAAAGGTTCAATAACAGTTTGTTATTAAAATAAAAGTTTTCCTTTATTATTCACAACATGGATAAAATCACATTGTTATTAGTTTATTTTTTTTCTTAATAATAAATTAAATACCAGACTGTCTATTTTGTATTATAAAGAGAGAAATATGCTAGTTTGCTACGATTTAAATCTGTGCAGCCATTATTTTTGTAACGTCCATTTTTATCTGTGCATGCGCATTATGATCGGAACGAACTAAATATGTACCACAAACAGCTCACGAATACAAAATTGATATTGACTTCATAAGGGTTCCAATCATATTTAGGTCAATATAGGCCTAATCTGAAGGAAATTGTATGAAATTGAGTCAATCCGTTTTTTTAACATCCATTTTTATCTGCTCATGCTTATTAACATCGGCCTAAACTATAAACCAGGAAAAAGCTGAGTTTGCTACAAACTTTCTTTGTTTTGGGGAAGTTGTTAATAATATTGTCGCAGCGAGTGATGAAGGGTGGAAATCGTTTTTTTAAATATTGAAATATGAAAATCAAGGATTTTAAACTTTCCCACTTAGTGTTCATAATTTATAGTACAGTATTATTACTCAGTTTCAAGCCATGTTTCTGAAAGAAAGCAAAGATAATTATTCAGATGTGTGTTTAAAATGGTTTAAAGTCATAACTACAAACTTAATCAGTTCTTTAACAACATAACTCTTACTAATGCTTTACTAGTAATCACTTTTCAGGTTCTTTAGTGCAGCCAAAACAAAATTAAAATACTGTTAAATAATATAGTTTAGTTTGTCTTATAGCAACAACAGTATTAAGTTAATGCTTAGCTCTTTTAAACATCTCGTTTTAATTGTTCATTGTTTATCACATTTTATCACTGGAAGGTTTTCGGCGCCTATTCGTCCATTCCTATTTCAGACGGGATCACTCTTATTTTATTATTATTAGGGGTTTGTGTGTTCCACCACCAGGACCCACTGCACCTAAACCATGAGGTCCTCTGTGCCCCATGTCCAGGCAATAGTTCACATCAAACCCGCCCTTTTTTAAACGAAGGAGTCCATGGGGCCTTCCTCTCGTATATAACTGGTGTCAGGGTATCCTTGTCCCAGATATTTCTGCCTCATTGATGCGAGGGCATCACATTCGCATAGAACGTGGAAAGAAGTTTCCTCCTTATCTCCACACCTTTGACATAATGGGTTGTTCTCCAGCCCCATCAGGTGGAGGTGCCTCTTCAGAGAGTTGTGTCCCATCAGTAAACCGACCAACAACCTCACTTCCGACCTGCCAAGACCCAGCAGTGTTCTGCTTAGGTGTCCATCCAGGCCATCAATGAAGTCGTGTGCCTGTCTCTGCCCTCTTACCGTCTCTCTCCATCAGAGCAAGTGTTCTGATTAAACATTTTTTCTTACGATTTCTTTCCCATAGCCTCTTGATATTCCTATCATTGGTTCTGGGCCCATCGGTGGAGTTTCTGCTCCTCTCTTAGCCAGTTTGTCTGCTATTTCATTCCCTTCTACTCCTTCATGTCCAGGGACCCAAACAAGTCTTACTTGCGTACTGCTTGACAACTGGTCCAGCAGTAACTGGCATTCCCAGACCAGTTTTGATGTTGTTCTTGAAGCTATAATGGCTTTTGTAGCTGCCTGACTATCAGAACATATCGCAACATCTGTATCCATGCTTCCTGTTTCCAGTATTCGTTTTACGCATGCAAGTATTGTGTATACCTCCGTTTGGAAGACCGTAGATTAGAGCCCCAGCGACCCTGAGTATCTTCCCTGGGTGTACGGTCCTTTATGCATGTACATTCCGGCTCCCGTACCTTTGTCTGTTCTTGACCCGTCTGTGAACCAGATTCGTCCATTTCCAAGATCTACTTGTTTCCGTAACCACTCTTCCCGAGCCGGAAAAATTGCCTCTAATTTGCTATTGAAATTATACTTAGGAGTCATGTAGTCCGTACCGGCTAGCTGCATCGGATCCCACTCCAGTCTTTTGTTCAGACACTCACAGTGTCCATTTCTTGCAAGAGATGTTGACCAACTCCCTCCTGTGTTCAATCTCATTGCGGCCTTACTAGCCTCCCCCTGGACCACGAGGTACAACAAGATTTCCATGGCCGCTGTCGGGATAGTTCTCATGGCCCCCTTGATTCCAAGGCAGGCCATCCGCTGTACTTTATTAAGTTCTCTTTTTGCCCATTCCTTCCTGGAAGCGGGCCACCAGACTATAGAGGCAAAAGTTAGAGACGGTCTTATTATGGTAACATAGAGCCAGTTCATCATCTGGGGCCGAAGCCCCCATGAGGTTCCAATCGCTCTCCTACATGCCCAGAAAGCGTTACACACTTTTGCTGCCTTTCTTCTTATGTTTTCTCCCCAGACTAGCTTTGTGTCTAGGGTGATGCCTAAGTATTTTTGTTGTTTCGGAGCATGTAAGTCTTTTTCCCAGTAGACTGGGCATGTACAGACCATTGGTCCGACGTTTCCTAGTAAAGAGAATGAGATCTGTTTTCCCTGGGTTTACAGTTAGACCCATTCTCTCAAACCAGCGTTCCAACCATTTGAGTGAGCTTTGGACGATGTCAGATACAGTCCCTGGGAATTTACCTATTCCCAGAATGCATATGTCGTCCGCATAACTTTAGGTATAAACTCCTCTCTCATTTAGTCCCACAAGCAGATCATCCACTACCATAGACCATAAGAGGGGTGAAAGAACTCCCCCTTGGGGGCATCCACGCGCAACCTCAATTCTAATTTCACTACTGTTTAATTGTGAGATCCCATTCTATTTTCAAGGTAAGCTTTTATTTAGCAGGTGATAGTGTGCTCTACCCCCCACTTGATTAATGCATCTGTCAAGGTATTATTAACGCCCCTTCGATGTCCACAAAAACTCCCATCGCAAGTTCTTTCTGCTCCAGCACCACCCTGGCTACCAGTTGGTGGGGAGCTGTTTCAACAGACTTCCCTGCAATGTATGCTTGTTGAATTTTATGAAAAGGATTTGCAGCCACTGCTCCATCCCTTTTGTATCTGTCTATCAGTCTTTCCAACGTTTTCAGTAGGAATAATGTTAAACCAATAGGTTGAAAGTCTTTTGGGTTGTTGTAAGTTCCTTTCCCTGGTTTAGGGATGTAAACTTCTTTCACTAATCTCCATAATCTAGGTATGTGTCCTAGAGCAAGAGATGCCCTGAATACTTTTATTAGTCATGGCACCAGTTTATCTCCTTCCCTCTGAAGAAGAGCTGGGAATATTCCATCTGGTCTTGCACTTTTAAAAGGGTCAAATTACTTTATTGCCCATTTGACCCTGTTACCAGTTATTATTTTCTTTGCCATTTCCCAGTCAACCTTCCTTGTCACATCCGGGATGTTTTCTTCCCGCAGTGTAACAGTTTCAGCAGATCCTGGGAAATGTGTTGTTGATACCTCAGGGTATCTTCTTCCTTTTCCGTCATTTCCCCTGATGGAAGCTTGAGGAGGCCGAGTCTTCCTACTGGGTCTCTGACAAGTACTTTTTGAAGTCTTGAGAGTTCAGAGATGGTCTCAATGCCATTGCAAAAGGTCCTCCAAGAGGATCTAGGTGCCCTCCGAACTTCTCGTCTATAGTTACGTTGCTTTTGCCTAAACTCCTCCCAGTCTCCAGGGTTATCAGACCGCTTGGCCTTGTTAAAGCTTTGGCGAGTCTGCCTATGGTGAGATTCCAGAGATTCTGGTTCCACCGCAGTCCCCGAACCTGGGGTTGAGCTTTGAGCATGTAATAATTCCTTTCATAAGAGTTTGTTAAAGCTTCCTGTATACGACCTACAATTTGCTCAAGATCTACATAATTGTGAATGGTCTGGATAGGACCATCATTTAACTTTGCCTCAAGGCTTTCTTTAAAGGAATCCCAGTCCATCTGTCTTGAGTTCCTTATAAGCCTCGCATAGTTTAAACTAAATGCGCCTGTGATCAGAGAGTGTTGGGTCCGTGGAAACCTGCCAACCATTCACTCTTTCAAAAAGTGTGGACGAGCAGAGCGTTATGTCTATTTTGGAAGGTGTGGTCATTCCCAGTGTCTAGAACCATAAGATTTGTTCCACTTAAGTAATTGAGGAGGGCCTCCCCTCTAGCGTTGGTGTTGGTACTTCCCCATATCACATGATGTGAATTGGAGTCGCACCCCACCAACACAGGAATGCTATTCTTGTTACATTCTAATATTAGTTTTTCCATCTCCTATGTTGGAGGATGATGATTTATAACATATGGAAAATAAGCCGAACAAACAACTACTTCGATAATGATTTCATCTACCTTTATCTTAACTTTAACTCCCACTAGGTCACAGGAAAGGAAACCAGCCACCAGCCATGACTCCAATCCTTTTACCATGACCGCCGCCCTTGGTCTTCCTTCTCTGCCACCACTATACAACCTATAACCATTTACATTTAACTCTTTTATGAAGCCCCCATACAGCCACGGTTCCTGAATGAGAGCAACATGTACATTAGTCTCAACTAAACAATGAGAAATCAGCCTAGAGGCTGCTATGCTATGTTGTAAGTTAGCCTGAACAAAATTAATTTCTCACCGGTTTTATCCTGTGAGGTCCAGTATAGATCTTCTTTTCCCCTGGAGCCAGGGGGTGGTCTATTCCTGTAACGGGAGCGACGAGACCATCAACCATTGTCGTTTTCCCCTCCTACTGCTTCTCCTCTTCTTTTTCTTCCTTCCTTTGCTTCTCTTTCAGCGGTGTGAACGCTGCCTGAGCGAAGCCATAGAAAGGTTTTCACTTGTAGGTTGTGTCCATTACTCCAGCACTGATGGAGTCGATGCTGAGCCACAAGGCGGACTCCCTTCATTCCTTCCTCCTTGCGCTCGAAGACTCTCCAGCCTTTGGTATTAAGGCCTTCGTTCCTTCCCAACATCTTCAGGACCTTCTCAGTAGGTACAGGTGGGCCAGGGAACCAGGCTACTACTTTCTTGTACTGAAGAAGGTCCTCCATCCTCACCACCTTCAGTTCCTTACCCCTGACCTCTCGACCGGGGATAATACTCTACAGCCAATTTGCAAGGCTTTGGTCGACACAAATGCCGATGACAGCTCCATTGGATAGACAGTTATCCCGGAATTTTGGGACCGCCTCCTCTTCTGGCACGCTGAACATGGCCTCAAAGATGGCATTCCTCACTCCGTTCAAACTATCGTCATCCGAAAGTTTGTCTTCCGGATACGCTTCTGGTACTATAGCCAACCTGATTCCAGGTGTGGTTACCTTGGCGTACTTACCTTTGGTTGTTCTCTTAGTAACATCCTCCAGTGTGGTACCCGATGGCCGTGCCTTTTTCTCCGCTTCGGAGATCAGGCCGACACTTTGGGTACCCGATGTTCCAGGTTCCGGCGAACTAGGCCTTTTCCTATCTAACTTATAACTAGGAGAGTTCGCTACATGAGTTCTGGCACCTTGCACCGTCGGGGTGGTCTTTCCCCCGTTTCCGGCCACAGCAGCAGCTTGTTCAGCCGCCCATGCCTCCCTGCGTTGCCTTCTCTCCCAGCTTGTTGGTTTCCTTTTCTTTTCTGCCTTGTCCACCTTTGGAGCAACGTCCATAGGTGTCTGAACTTCTTTCCCCTCCCCACCCTCCTTCGGCCTCAGATTGTCAACAGACTGTCAGACCCTGTGGCGAACTTGGATATTGAGGTGAATATAGTAACGCAGTCTCGTAGCTGCCGGAATCAATTGACATCAACGATTCCTGCGTATCCTCGTCCTGGGGTCCTACCCCAGATTCTCCTTGCGGTTGAACTGAGCTGGGAGACTCTGAAACAAATGGCAAGTTAAAAGTTTTTTCCTTTTGGCCATTCATTTCATATATTTTTTTTTTTTTT
>JAGFPH010001957.1:174320-224075 GCA_018207615.1 Philaenus spumarius
TCAATCGACATCAACGATTCCTGCGTATCCTCGTCCTGGGGTCCTATTCCAGATTCTCCTTGTTGTTGAACTGAACTGGGAAACTCTGAAACAAATGGCACGTAAAAAGTTTTTCTTTCTTGTCATTTATTTCATGTAATTTTTTTTTTATTTGTATTGCATTTTTTATGTTGTGTGTGTATGAGTAAATAACATTTCCGACTACTCAAAACAGCTCCATCCGCCCTCAACCACCTTTAGCCTGCTCCCGTCAGTCCCAGTGGCCTCGGAGGGCCCCCCCGCCCCCGCCTGCATAGTCCCATCCAGTCACCATCTGGCAGTGAAAAAAGAGGTGAGATTTTCGCCAGTTGATAGGGCAGCCAACTCATGCTGGTTAGGCTGAGTCGGGCCCCTGTACCAGGTGGCAGCCCGGTGTGTCTCCCCGGTTTTCCCACTGTACCCTCTGGGTACCGACGAAGTGCAGAGGATCGCTCAGGCAGATAGAACAGCCCGATTCGTTTTTATGCTTTGTGACATATCTATGTTAACATGGTCTGTGTAGATACATGCGTTTGTGTAAATGATTGAGTGTATTTCTGAGTTAGGGACTTGGTGGGTTCACTACTCCCAGCGGCTGTGCACTACAACCGTCCCTGCCGTAGAAGTTTAGCTCCCAGTCTAGATCCGCCATGTTCAGTATTAGCCAGGGCCACCTCGTGAAAGACATGATTCATCACCATGTTTATGGTCACGTCCTTCCCTTGCAGAGCTGGACGTAACCCCACGGACGGTCTTGAGTAAAGTGTCCTTGAAGGGTTTGTTAGGCCCAACTCTACTATACTCCTGGGGATGGGACAACCCCATCTCCTTGGCCCCTAGAAACAAGTAACTTGCAATCAGCTTTCTTTGTGAACGCACCCCAAATCGAATTCCAAACTAAAACTTCACGGCCAGTTGCCAAACATAGTATTTAGTAATGAAGCAGCTATAAGTTTATGGTAATAGCTAAGGAAATCAACAGTTCAAAATTAATTTAAGAAGAGAATCTATAACTGAATGTTGTTAACGGAAATACAGATAGGCCTAATTTTATAACTTGGACTAACATAATAAAACATAACTTTATAAGAGAATTATTGATTTTCAACATAGTTCAATAACTAAAAAATATAGGCAAGAACATTAGATTTATATCTGCAAGACAAAATTATGATACAAATTAAGAGTATTGGAGAGGATTGCGACTTTGAGTTTAAAAAAATATAAGTAGACATACATAACAAAACTTTATAAAATGTACCAGGTGCTTCAAAATGAATAGTCATTACCGTTGGTTTGAAGTATTTATTACATTTAACTTTTTTTTTTTTTTCTTTTTTTTTGGGTTGCAAGGTCCTAAACAGAAACCCTGCCGGCGTCGACCAAAAAAGATCTTTTGCCCCCTGATTTTCCTAATTACTCCCACCCAGTGATACCTGTATTCCTGATAAAGGAACAGATGCTACCTATTGGGTTTAATAGGATGGTTTCCCTTTCCTGCCCTGGTGGGCCCAAGGTGAAAGTTCTGGCTCTACCTAGAGCCTCACATTCCAGAAGGATGTGTTCCGCCGATTCTTCAGCCATTCCGCATTTTCTACATATACTCTCCTCAGCAATCCCTATTCTATGTAGGTGTTTCCTGAGATGATAGTGACCTGTTAATAGGCCAACCACCCATCTCATGTTATCCCTTCCTAGCGAGATAAGTTCTTCTGCATGTTTCCTGCCTGGCTTGAACAACTTCCTGGCAAGTCCATCTGTTCCTGAAACCTTCCAGGCTTTGTCTTTGCCCTCCTGCATCCACATCTCAACCGATGCTCTGGCATGCCCATAGGAAATCCCAAGCACCGGCTCAGGGCCCACAAGAGGAGCCTCAGACCCTTTCCTGGATAGCTCATCTGCTCTCTCATTACCATCAATGCCTTGAGTGCCCAGGGACCCAGCACACAGAAACCTCGTTCCCCTGGCTAAGCTTCATCAATGCCGAGAGGCAGTGCCAAACCACTTTAGATTTTACTCTATATGAATTTAGCGCTTTGATCGCTGCTTGGCTATCCGAGAAAATTAGGATGTTCTTACCTTTGTATCCCATTCTAAGATTCTCTTCTATGCACTCCGAGATCGCACCAACTTCTGCCTGAAAAACAGTAGCATGTTTGCCTAGATACAAGACAGTGGAGCCCTCAGGTTGAACCCCATTGACTCCACCCCCTGTTCCCACCTCCGTTTTCGAGCCATCTGTAAACCAGACTATATCCTGCTCGTCGTACAAACTCTTTCCAGACTCCCATTCTTCCCTAGAGAAGATTTTTGTCTTGAAGAGTTTCTCAATAGAGAGTTTTGGAATCATGTAGTCTGACGGCATGTTTAAAACTTCCTTAGAGACCACATGATTTATTTTGCAATGGCCTACCGCAGGCCATCTTGTTCTCCAGCAGCCTACCTGCTGCAGTCTATACGCTCCCATCCTGGCCTGTCCCTGTATAAACACACGAAGAGGAGGGAGATCCAGGAGGGCATTCAAAGCATCCGTCGGAGTCGACCTCATAGCACCCGTGACAGCCAGACAAGCCATCCTTTGGACACTATCCAGCCTCCCACCGACAACACTCTGAACTGTTTTAGGCCACCATACTACCGCCGCATAGGCGACTAGTGGTCTAATAATCATGGTGTAAATCCACAAAACCATCTTTGGTTTTAACCCCCATGTTTTACCTACAGCCCTCTTACATGCAAACATAAGATTCTTGGCCCTAGTTATCACCCTCTCCATCTGCGGATTCTAGGTAAGTCTTCTATCTAGCAGGATACCCAAGTACTTTACCTGATCCTCAAATGCTACCTCCTGCCCAAAGAGCTTAGGCAGTTGATTAATCTCCAATTTCCTTTTTCTTGTAAAGGGAATAAGAGAAATTTTCCCAGGATTTACAGCCAGCTGTTCCTCCTGACACCATCTTTCAACCAGAGTAAAGGCAGTCTGCATGAGTTCACTGACAATCTTCAGATCTCTGCCTCTTACCACAATGACAACGTCATCGGCATAACCCTGGGTGTAATATCCTTGTGCATTCAGCCTCCACAGAAGCTTGTCCACTACAAGGTTCCATAGCAGGGGGGAAAGAACACCACCCTAAGCACATCCACGCCTAGCCCTGACCATAATAGATTCATCAAACAGGGATGCCTGAATTTTTCTGCTGCTTAACATGGCATCAACCCATCCTACAACAGTTTTGTTCACCCCACACCCCTCTAACGACCTCAACATCGACTGGTGTGAAGTGTTACTGAAAGCACCCTCTATATCCAGAAAAGCCGCCAGTGCTACTTCCTTACTTTCCAAGCTTTCCTCCAGCCTGCTCACAAGTTGATGTAGAGCTGCATCTGTGGATCTGCCTGGCCTATACGCAAACTGATTTTCGTGCAAGGCTAAATTCCTTTGCACTGTCTCCCGAATATCTCTATCCAGTATTCTCTCCATTGTCTTGAGTAGAAATGAGTTTAAGCAGATGGGTCTGTATGCCTTGGCCTGAGCATAACCCGCTCTTCCAGGCTTTGGTACAAACACCACCCTAGCCACCGCCCATTGCCTTGGAACATGGCCCAAGGCAAGACTCGCCCGAAACATTTCCGCAAGCACCGGCCTGAGCTCTTCCAATCCCTCCTTGAGGAACAGAGGAAGAATCCCGTCCGGCCCCGGAGCCTTGTGCGACTTGAACGACTTAATGGCCCATTCCACACTTCCATCTGAAATGATTCTCCTTGCACAGTTCCAATCCGCTCTACGCAGCACTACACCAGTGCATAGAGACAAACCCTCTTCATCTCTCTCAGAGTCCGGAAAGTGGCATGCCATGAGGGCTTCCAGCGTTTCCAACCCCGACCGAGTGTAAGAGCCATCTGGTTTTTCCAGAGAACCTACCACATTAGTACGATCAGCCTTGAGGACCTTCTGAAGTCTGGCAGCTTCAGAGCATGTTTCAACTCTTCCACAGTACTGCCTCCAAGAGTCCCTCTTTGCTTTCCGGATTGCCAAGTTATACTCCGTGAGTATCTTGTGGTATGGATCCCAGCACCCGAGACGAGCAGAGGTCTTGAACCTTTTTCTTACCTCCCTCTTCATCCTAGCAAGGTCCCCATTCCACCACCTTACCTTACCATATTCTTTCCTTTCAATGAGGGGACAGTTGACCTGATAAGCACGCTGCACAGCAGCTTGCAGCTGCTCCGCTGCCTCTTCCAACATACTTACCTCCCTCACCTCAGTACTAAACTCCTGCACAGCCTGCCCCAAATCCTCCCTGAATTTATTCCAGTTAGTTTTTTTGGGGTTTCTGTATCTTGAGTTTACAAATTGTTTACTCGTCAATTCAAATTGGATATGCTGGTGGTCTGCCAAAGATGGCTCTTCCGAGACTCTCCAACCCTTAATGAGTTTAGCCGTATGTTGAGTACATAAAGTAATATCTAGAACCTCTCTCCTCACTCTAGTGATGAAAGTAGGTTTGTTACCTACATTTACTATATCTAGATCTAACCTAGAAATGTAGTCAAACAGAGCTATACCTCTAGCATTGCAGTTTGTGCTGCCCCATGCAGAGTGATGAGCGTTGGAATCCACTCCAAGGACTAGGTGTTGCCCTTTCCTCTTTGCTTCCTCCACGAGCCGTCCAACTTCTTCAGTTGGTGGAAGATTAGCCAAGTCATAAGGAAAGTACGCAGAGCCTATTATAATTTCCCTGCATCCTTCCAGACAATCCAATCTTATTTTGACTGCTACCAGATCCCTGTAACATAACTCTTGTAGCAAAAAAGCATTAATATTCTTATTTACTAACATGCATGTTCTGGGGGTGTCTAATGACATATCGTACATCAGCCTACCCCCAGAGTCTCCCAGCCCCAATATCTTACCTTTGACCGCCCATGGTTCCTGAATCAGAGCCACATCAATCTTTTCGGTCTTGAACTTGGTGGCCAGGTTAAGGCTAGCAGCCTTTTTATGCTGAAGGTTGGCTTGAACCACCCTCAGCCCCTTCCTTGCCGGCAGCATCCCTTTGATGTTTGCTAATGATCTGAAACTGGATTTGCCCAAGTCCAAGCCTAACCCTAAGGTTTCTCTTCTTGAGCTCTTCCAGATCCTTCTCATTTAGCCCTAGCACTACCGTACGCCCCTGAGGACATGTGGTTCTAGCATTAATGATCCTCCAATCTCGAGTTGGGAGATTGATATCATGTTGATGAATCCTTGAGATTACATCCTCAACTTTTATTTTGTCGAATGGAGGTGGAAAACTGGTGATAACCTTGCTGACATTAAACACCTTTTTCGCCTCCACCACTTCGAGATCTACCCCCATCCAAGGGTTGCATCTCGCTACTGCCTGTTCCAGCCAACCTCTGGTTTCCGGGTTACCACACAGCAGAACCATAGCGCCACTATTCAGCCTGGGCGACTCACTGAAGCCTGGCGGACATCCATCTGACAGAGGCCTCATCTGTGCGATCAGCACAGACGAAAGCTCCAGGATGTCCTCCTCAGTGAGCTGCCCTTCCGGATAGTTTCTGGGGATCACAGCAACCTTAATGGAGGCCAGCCTCTCCGCTAATGTCATTACTGGCCCCCCCTTAGGTTTTTTCTGCGTTTGCGTCACTCCTGAGCTTGAAGGAGTGCTGACCTCGGACCTTAGCCTCTTTGACTTTCCACTGCCAGCCCCTACTTTCCTGCTCACAGGAGTTTGCTTTGGGGATTCCACCCATGTCCCTGCAGCCATCTTTTCCTCTTTGCGCCGCCTCTTCTTCTCTCTGTAGAAGGCAGCACCCCTCTTGACTGAGTCCTTAACATGCATCCTGTTAATCATTGATGCCGTTTTCTTCAGCTCAGAATCTGAACCTTCAGCACTATCCCTTGAGCCACCAGCCTGCTCAGATAGAGCTTCTGGCCTCCCTTGGGTAGCGTTTGACATGGCATGTCCAACTGGGACTTCCATGAGCATATTCACATCTTGAGACGCTTGGTCTATCTCAACTGGAGATTCCCTTGCCGCTCTTGATGTGTGTGTGTCTTTGGGTTGATTTGTTTGATCCATAATAGTAATAGTTTAGGTTTTTGCCCCATCTAGGGTCTTGAGCAGCGTTCTCACCATCTGTGGTGAGGCATTCGCCAGACATTGTCCTCCCGCGACTCAAGCACTCCGTAGCCCAGCCACTGCCCTTCAGCCGTCTCTCCAGCGAACTGCACCAGACCCGAACCAACAGACCTGGATTGTTTCACCTTCGATAGACCTACTCACAGTTACTGCACTTGCCCCACTACTCGCTTGCATAGTGAGTACCCCTAGTCAAGGATTGCCAGTCCCGACCACGGCTCACTCAAGCCTCCAGGGCGCAAAGAGGTGTGTTGGATCCAGTCCCCCGCAGTAAGACATTCACCTCAACCACCAGCCACCCTTTCCTCAAGAGTCACCGTTATCGCCCACGCGGGGAAGTCGTGGACGCCCCACTTTTCCCAGCAGGGAGGAGGAACTACCAAACCAAGACTAAGCTTAGGCTGGTCGCGCTTCCCAACACCAGCATGTGTTGCTACTGACCTGGGACAGAGAGAGTTTTTAGTTCCTCCAGCCAGGCTGCGCGGCGTCGGTACATTAGCCTGCAGCACCTCCTGTCATGTGACAAGAAGTGACCCCCAAAATTAGGAGGGTAGCCCTGCAGTGACCAGGTGTCACTGGATCATCCCTTCTGGGATAGTCCTGTGAGCTGAGCCCACCGTGGAAGAGTACCGTCCGACTTCGACACCCACATTTAACTTACAATTATAAGTAATACACCAAATGAAAGAGCAACTCAAACACTGTTTTCTAAAAGTGTTCAATGTGAGTACCATTTGTCATATGGCACACATGGAGTCATTAGCCGACTTCATCCCTGCAACAACTGATTCAATCATGTGTCTTAAGTCGGGTAGGTCAGCTAGTAGCGAAGGCACATATACATAATCCTTTATGAATCTCCAAAGGTAAAAATCGCATGGCATCAGATTAAGTGAAACAAGCTTTGTCACCGGCTTCTTGCGGCCAAAAAAAAGAAAGACCCATTAACTTTCCTCTGGGATATGACTCAGAAAACTTTAAATTTAGGGGAATCTCGTTGCAACTGTACCATCTCGTGGGGATTTGTTGACCCCATATGCGCACATTATGAGTGTTCGTAAGTCTACTTAGGTGAAATGTCGATTCATTACTGAAGACGACAAGATCCAGAAAATCTTCATCGTCATGGAGCAACATATCATTTGCAAAGTTGGCACTTAAACCGCAGGCTTTAGAGCTTGTAACAACTGCAAAACAATAAGGATGTAGTTATAAGCGTCACCTTAAAACTCTGCATATACTTCACTGGAATTGCTAATTCATGACTAGTCTTACGAACTGATTTCTTGAGTCTCTCACTCATTCAACACGTTCTTCAGTCACAATTGTTCATCCCGTACTCTTCCCTTTAGAAAGACAGCCGGTGTCATCAAACTAATGATACCATCTATGGATGTTATTATCACTTTTAGAATTACATTGAACTTAGTACGGAACGCACGTTGGACTGTAACTACAGATTCAGTCCTTGCAAACTGTAAAACACAAAAAGCTTTCTGTTCACTAGTCATTATTTTTGCTACTATCACTTTCTAACGGAAGACAGAGGAAACAGTGCATGTGCATGCCCACAGGTATACCAACAAAACTGAGTTGCTCTTTTATTTGATGTTTTATTTATAATTGTAAGTTAAATGTAATAAATACTACAAAGCCTTAAAACCCCGATATTGATTTTGATACACCCCATATATTTTCTTAGTTATTTTATGTGTCATTAATATTTCATTTTGAGTTTATTATGAAACATGTTTGTTTCATTGCATTTGTGAAATGGTATATTATAATTTAATGCAGTAAGTTTAATTTTTATAACATTAACTCCTATAAAAGCGACTGTACGTCCGTAAGTGAATAACATATAATATAACAACCGATTTCACCCCTCGTCTGTAATACTTAAACAAACCCAGTGTAAATTATTTTTTGGGGTAATGTTATAATGTATAATACGTTATAATATTTGCTTTGAGGTTATAAACTGTATATAAATACAACCTTTTATCATCAAAATATTCGTTTATACAAATTTAAAGAAGAGATCCCCATTCGTTTAACTTCGGAAACATTCGTACATCTTCGTATAACATATCTATCTATTAATAGGCAAGCACAAAACTTATCGTCCTTTTTTCTCAGCTTGTGTGCATCGTAGGAGAAATTCGCGCATACCGTTAGAAAGGTAGTGTCCTGTAGATGAGTAGAATCCCATTATAATTTACATCGGTCCTCAGGGATACGCCCCAGTAGCCCTCAAAGTTTCAATGTTAATCTTATGGAAGGTCAATCTTAAGGAAGAAGAAGAAAGATTTCTTTTGATTTTATCAGGGGAACAAAAAACAGCTGTTCGTATGAAAAGCTTAAAACAGCTGATTTTGATCAACAGCTGATTTTGATCAACAACTGATTTGGATCAAAAACTGAATATAATTTTAGGTTAGGTAAATCAAGCAATAGCAATAGCGAAGCATTGCCGGGTCCACTAGTAAACATAATTAATTGATTATTAATTTCTTAACTATAATATTAATAATTTCTAAATCATTTTTACTTTCTCCCCCTATACCATAGTATATGGAGAAAGTATTGTATTCGTCAAAATTTTCGAGTTTGAGTTT
The DNA here is from genome assembly GCA_018207615.1 of Philaenus spumarius. Classification (NCBI taxonomy): domain Eukaryota; kingdom Metazoa; phylum Arthropoda; class Insecta; order Hemiptera; family Aphrophoridae; genus Philaenus; species Philaenus spumarius. Next base: position 183,109 of record JAGFPH010001957.1, read on the forward strand.
TTGGTGGAAATATCCGTTTTGGGTCCCCCTGAACCTAAAAAAGTGGTTTTCGGAGTGATGTCTGTGTGTGTGTCTGTGTGGATGTTATCAGACCTAGAGCCTAAACCAGTCCTCCGATTTTGATGAAATTTGGTATGGAGGTACTAATTCACGGTATCTCCAGGCGTTTTTTTCATTTTTGTGAATTTTTTATTTTTAAGGGTAATTTTCCCGTAAAAACCCATAAAATAACGGAAAAATTAACTTTTCTCAAAAACGGCTCTAACGATTTTGATTAAAATTTTATAGTTTATTAGGGACCTAAAGTACTATAAACTGTAAAATTTTAATCAAAATCGTTCGAGCCGTTTTTGAGAAAAGTTGATTTTTCCAATATTTTATGGATTTTTATGGGAAAATGACTGTTAAAAATAAAAAAATCACAATAAATTGGTAATAATATTTTTTTATTAAGTTTCTATAATGAGGGAGAAAGTATGTGTCAGTTTCCTGATACCGTTTATTTTGATCTATCAATCAACTCCTATTATAGTTAAAAATCCCCGTCTGCATAGTTAGGTATGCCTAGATAAAGTGTGTTGTTTTTTGTATAAATGATGTATTTCTGATGTGTATCTAATTAATCCGCCTGTGATTTTTCACGGGGATTTACTAATATGAAATAAAAAACAACTAGCTGACCCGTGCGAATATTTCGCAAGTTCGGAGTAGGCCTACATTTACCTGATTAACACGTTGATTTAATTCAGTTAATTAAGTTTATTTATTTACATTGGTTTATAAATAACAGTTTCCCTATACAATCTTACAGTGTAAACAATCTAACTAACAGCTGTCATGCTAGTTAAACAGATGGTTAGTAGATGGCGCCTTTCATTAGGAACATACAGAGTATAATATAAAAGTTTTTAAATCAATTTTTGTTATTAAAACATGAATTTTAAGCTGTTTGTCTATTTTTCCTGTGTAGTGGTTAAGGAAAGCTTTAAAATGATGCCTCATTCATGTAATTTGATGATGTATTAATTAAGTTATGGCGTACCGACAAAAAAATAGTCTTGAGAAATAATATATGCGATTAAAACATAATAGTTTTATCTTTCTTTAAATATATAATAACGTATGTAAATAAAAATGTTTAACAAATAGGCCTACAGTTTGTAATCCTTATAATTGTACACACTTACAGAGTACATAATTCGACCACGCAGCTGAACCGCTGACGTGAGTTGAGCAAATTTCCAAAACTAAGTTTATATGCCTATGTTTTAGGGTTTCAACCAACAATTTGGGAAATAGGTCTAGTCACGAAGGCGTTGAACAGCTGTCAGTGTGTACGCAATATATTAGTAGAATTTGTTTCCTCCTAGTGGCCTCGCGAGTTTGCACCACTTGGCTTCGTACCGGGTACTTTTATGGTATTTTACGTTTTGGTCGATTTTGGGGGAACCAAGCGAGCTAAAAGGTCGCGTAAAAAAACAAAATGTGCAGAAAAACATCCTACATTTATATTTTTTAGAAAAACTCTAAAAAATTTCATTCTCGTAGTAAAAATCTCAAAAATCGTTACTTCCGGTCAAACAACGTACTTCAGGTTGTTGGATTTTTTTTTGGCTACGGTCTCGTCCGAGCGACATAGACAACCAACACGTATACCAAATTTGGACCAAATCGGACTTAAAATGCGGCCGCTAGAGTGTGAACACATATATACATATATATATATATTGCAACGACCAGAGTTGTAACGACGCTGAGGGCGTTCTTTTGTTTTCCTTTGGCCCCACGTTGCGACGCCAACTCTGCAACGACAGACCTTTTAACGACGTTCGGGAGCCAACTCTGCAACGTCAAGTCTTCCCCGACGCTAACTCTGCAACGGCAGACTTGTGCTAGCGTTTTTGTCTGTCTGTAGGATTTCCCTACCTTGTTACAGAATAAAGAGATTATATCACCTACTGGAAGTATAAGGCAAATTAATTTTAATAGCCTAGGTGATATAACTCTGGTTAAGATAACTATGTCTATAGTCACCTTAAATAAAAATATTTTATTAAATTCCTTCCAGTTATTCAAGTTACTATTAAATTTAAATCTGCTCAGCTCAGTAATTAATTTTATATTTATTTGACAATCTCTGAGGAGTGAGAACAGTGGAACTTTACCTAGAATAATTAAATGATTTGTGCTTTGTGAAATTTCGTTGGAACTGCCAACTTTGCAATTTAGCCCTTTGATATTGATCATACACTGAAAACAACTTATCATACAGGATACTTAGATAATAGGAATCTCTTGAACAAGGTAAATTATTTATATTAATTGAAATCAAAAGAAAATTTATTCACAAAAAAAAAACTCAAAATTCTCTGTGGTTCTTTCCACTACAAAAACATCAATTTTAAACTAAATTTACTAATTACATAAATTTTATCTCTTTTAGGTAGAACCATTTATTATTTATTTATACTTAATTATTCCTTCCTTTTTATATTTATTATTTAATTATTTATTTATGAAAATGATTTTAACTATTTAATTGACAAGACTTATAAGTTTATAATTTGAAAAACCTAACTTTATTATCTCAACCCAGTATCAATAATTATTTAAATTTAACTCAGGCAATATTTTAATAGGGGATATCGTAACTTTTCTGACAGACCTTTTATTACTGCGACCCTGGACTCTGAACACCTTTCCCAGGAACGTTGATGGTAAAACAGCTTCCCTGAAGTCCGGTTATCGTTGATGCGGTTGAACGTCTCCCGTGGTCTCAGCTTTTGCCTGGTTAGAAATTCCCTGAAGTCTTCTAGCGCCTTCCCTGATTTGGTTTCCGCTTCTTATTCCAGTAGTACTTCAAAGTCCATGTGATGTTCCAGTTATTGCCATTACATCAGTCCGGTGATTATCGTAGACTACGTCATTTATAACGGTTTAGACGCACCTGCTATATAATTAATTATAGCGTAATTCACTTAAACTGTTCAATTATTTTTTCACTGTCTGTAATGATAACTGATTCTACACTGTCTTTGTTCATTTATTTAATTTGAATTTACGTTTGATAAATTTTTAAGAAAACTGTTCATTGAAATATTATATTGCATAATATTATAATTAATTAAAATGTTCAATGTTTGATTTGCACATTTGGTACGACTGTCTTTATAAAACACTGCTTCTAAATACCAATACGTTACTTTAACCTTGCAGTTTCTTCTAACACATATCTTACTAGTAACAAGTCCTTCCAGCGTCTTCAAGAATAAACTTAATGAAGAGTAGACTAATGATGAATAGATACTGTATCTAATGAACGAAAGGTACTCTTGAATAGATCTAATGATGAATAGAATAGATGCACGTCTCCCGCTGTACTTCGCTTATATCGACTGTTTTGCCGCCTTCCGAGTACCAACTATCTCCCAGCTTCTTCTATCCCTTTTTCGATATCTCGCCATGCGATTTGTATTACTTTCTTTAGTTTTTGGGTTGGTATTACCCCCACTAACTTCTTCGTTAGACATCGCCACCAGCTATCAGCCTTCCCCACCACAGACATTCTCTCCTATTGTCTTACGTATTTTCCTTGTAGTTTTCCTGGAACTGCTTTTATGGAATTGCGGTTTTCGTAATCGTATTCCTGGTACATTTTCCTTTCTTCTCAAACTTGAGTGATGGTCCTACGACGTTTGGTTCGCTTATGGCGCTGCATCGCGTTTTCCGCGGTTTTTCCTCGCGAAAACTTTTCTGGTTTTGAAGGAAAATCTTTTTTCTTTTTTCTTCTCTGTTGGTTATCGTTTTATAGTTTACTAGCCAAAATTTCACTTCTGTCCGAAGATTTTTCTTCTGCTTTTGGGACTTGTAAAATTGCCAAATTTAACATTTACTTTTGGATTTGAATTTTTACTTTAAAATTGATACTTTTGATTGAGATTTACAATTTTATATCCCTATTGCTTTCTTAACACTATGTTATTAATTTTACCACCTTTTTCATTTTATTTTTAGCAAAACATAGGTGTGAACCTTTTCACCTATTATTTTAATTAATTAACAATTTACAAAATTTTTATCTTATAAAACTTTTATTCCTTTAAAACTTGTTTACTTTTTCATTTTCCCTTTTTCATTTTTTCAGGTGCTTTTTCACCTTCAAACTTTAACAATTATCTCTAACTTTTAAAATACCAAAAATTTCTTAATTTGTTAATTAACATTTTTTATTCAACTTTTCTTACTCTTTTCAAAAATATCTTTTTCATTTAATTTTGATGAAATTTGAGAATTTTCTATAACTTTAACTCTTTATAACTTTACCATTTTTTATTGTACAAAATTGTGACTTCCATGAACAATGTCTCCACCTCCCGTGTTTCACATTTACCCATAAAATTCATCAATTTTATAATTTTATTTAACACCTTATTCCTGTATAAAAATAACTAATTTTTCTAAGTCTTTTAAGCAACTTGAAACAAGTTCCAGGACAAAAGTCCATCTCTGTTGACTCAGTACAGTTGGCCGGGACTTGTCGTATTCTAATCTAGTTAAGTATAGGGTGCACCTCAACTTCTGCCATGAAATCTTGATTTTTGCAGTTTTTCAACAAAACTCAATTTTTCACGCCTTGCATAAGGTTTATCCGTTGCAATATATATATATATATGTGTGTGAATTTTAGTGACACCCCAAAACGTGTTCTGGGGACCATGATCGGTGCTCATTTGCTACTTCCGACCTTGGGTCTCACCATAAGGGCCACTGCAATAGCTCATTTTTCCTATGGAAATTCGCTAAAAATCCCTGTCAGCTCAGTTAGGTAGGCCTAGATAAAGGCTGTTGTTTTTAAATATTTTTTTTCTCAAATGATGTATTTCTGATGTGAATATAATTAACCTGCCTGTGATTTTTCAAGGGGGCTTACTAGTTGTTAAATAATAGATGATTAAAGAAAATAATGCATAACTGAAAACTATTTGGTTTAACTGGCTTAAAAGCTCCTGTAAAACAGCAATATCCTGTAAAACAGTTTTAGTGAGTTCTTAATCTTTTGGCCAAAATTTCTTATTTAAACAAACTTTTGTTGTTACAGAATGCATTCATAGAAAAACCCAAAGAACAGTAATCTAAAACTCATTTAGGACATACTAAATTTGATAAACAACAGTCACAAAAATGTGTTCTTACTGGAACATTAATTCGGAATGAACATTTTACTCCTGTAAATTGTTTGACTGAATCAACCAGTTCGGAATTGCCCCCAATTTATAATACCAGGAGTGTTTAAAGATTACAGTAGTATTTTTGTTCTAAAACAAACTATATTTTTAGAAAATCAAATTGTTCTCAATAACATAAATCAATTATTCTGTCATTTCTTTAATTGTACACTTGCGATGTCTAACATTTTTGTTTTTTGTTTCAGAAACATGAGATAACAACAATCAACTGTGACTAGTAATGTTAGAGAAGCGAGTCTACCCAGTATTAGCCTTAGTGCTGACCGCAACAATCATATGTCTATCTATCTGGCGTCTCTCCGGCTGTCCAGGACCACCATACTGTTACTATGAATCAGCAAGCTATCTTCTGCTAGTTCCTGGCAACGTCTCATCTTCGCCTCCTCCTTATCCAGTTCATTTGCTCCCACCAGGCGATGAAGGGAACCTCATAAGCTTACGTAATTTCACATTTCATATGAACGATCCGGTGTGCAATTCATCTTCGAACCCATTGTTTATAGTAATCATACACTCAGCACCACAAAATTCAGAAACCAGACGAAATATTCGAGAGACATGGGGACAAGATGTTCATCTAGTATTCCTTGTCGGAGAAACCACAAGAGAATTACAGTCTTCTTTAGATAATGAAAACATGCAATACCATGATGTAGTACAAGGTAGTTTTTTAGATTCGTATAGAAATCTAACGTACAAACATGTTATGGCATTAAAGTGGGTAATATATCATTGCCCAGGAGCAAAGTATGTTCTTAAGACTGATGATGATGTATTTGTCAATACACCATTCTTAAAAGATTTCCTAACATATGAACTCTCTCCGTTAGGAGCACGAAAGTTAGTCCTATGCGACGTCCTATATAGACCAATAGTAAAGAGATCTTATCGATCTAAATGGCGAGTTTCACCAGCCGAATACAAAGATCGATGGTATCCTGATTACTGTTCCGGTTGGGCCATTCTTTACTCGCCTGATGTCATCTTTCATCTTTACCAAGAAGCCCAACACAGTCCTTATTTTTGGATCGACGACGTCCATTTGACAGGAACATTACTAGCTCGTTTAAACTACTCTCATACCAGTGTAGGTCCGTTACGTATCCTCGAAAACGAGACAATTGAAATGATAGACAAAGGTGTTTTAAGTGAATTTTTGTTTAGTTTAATCCCATCAGTGTATTTTCATAAACTTTGGGAAATGGTGAAATCGCAACCGAGATCATCAGATCCAAAATCGTTTCCAACAAGTTCAACATGGACGAGAATGTGGTCAAATTATAGGTAGTGACAATCAATACCGGTCAAGTGGTTTCGTAGAATCTAGTCCAAGTGATATTGAATTGTTCAAATTATTTACAAATTTAAGAATTATGTTAGTGAAAATGTGATAAAAGAATATCTCTATGCAATGGAAATGTCTAAAGCATTTATTGTACTTAATAGGCTATCGGAATGAGATGAGAATCGTAATAAGTATTTTGTCTTGTAGCCTAATCTTTCCTCAAAATATGAATCAGTATTAAGACATATATTCCCATGACTTACATATTTACCTCAATGTTTTCTAATATGTTAGGTGAATTAGTAAACCTTTGCACAATTATTAACAGTCACTTAACTTGTGCAATATAAATGTATGGAATCTCAAATGTGGCTAATATTGTGTTTACTCGAAACAAGAATTTTAAGATTCTATATAACTATGTCGTAGGTAGTTTGTACCCAAAAGAGTTATAAGACTAACTGAGTATTTATGTAGTACTTGATTCCATGTGATTGTTTCAATGAAATAACTACTTTAGAATAGTCTACAATGTCTAAACAAAATTATGTTTAGTTTTTTTATTGTTTATTTTTTTAGGTTTATTTTTGTTTCAGGTTAATATCTAAAAACTTTCAGAAGTGTTATGATTTTGTAACCTGTGTTTCTTATTTTGCAGTCGAAATTACTATTTATAGTTAAACATTGACTTTTGGCACAAATATTGTAATTACAAAATTTCATTGCAAATGGTGTATTAGGGATTAAACAAAATTTATATTAATTGTGTAATTCTATTCTTCATCATACTTAATACTGTGAAATCTTTTAGTATGCATTTATCAATACAATATGAATGAGTGATAAATGACTTATTGTAAAACGGGCAATTTAAATAATTGTGCTGTTATCCATCTGTTAACAATTTTTAAATTTATATTAGTTTGAAACATGATGTAATTAAAAATGTTTGAAATTTCTACCCCATTGTGTAATTATATTTTTATCTTTGTTGTTTTAGATTATATTTTTTACACAGACTGCCTTAAGTTGAAATCAACATAGTCATTCAATATTGTGCATGCATCATCAATAATTATTTGATTACAAGAAATTATAGCTAGGTATACAATGTTAAAGAATAAAATATAAAAATATTTGTTCTTTTCAACTTGATATCTGTGGAAGTCAAAATTATTTCATTCAAAATTCATAACCAGTGTAATTAGACATAAAATTTTACTATCTATATAAATTTAGAACTGGAATGAATATGTAAAGAGCTCTAAACATTTGTTATATGTTCATAAACATATGTCCAAGCATTATATATATTATATATATATATAATATTTATATAAATAAACAAATAATTTAGTCAAAATTCAGGCACAATTAAGTATCAGTATAAGATAATAAGTATGAACTAGTTTTGTGTCATCTTTAACAATGTAAGCAGCTTACTTGTAAAAACATTATTCAAATCTTCTGACACACATATAACTTTTAAATAACTCGATTTTAATCCAAATGAAGACTGATGGAAGAAAAGATATTGCCTACCTGAAACATTAATTTGCTAATCCATTTCCTGTAGTGTGCATAGTACATACAATTCAATTGTCTTGTTTTAGAGTTTGTAAGTCAATCTATATAAATGAAAATGTAAATGTTCGTTTGTTCAAAATCTTAAATCTCCGAAAGTTCTTCACCGATTGCTTTGAAATTTTAACACAACATAGTATTTGAATACATGGGTTTTTTTATACACGTTTTGAAAAACAGCGGCATCCAAACTTTACTCAATAGGAGTGCCATACTAAGTAATAATTAAATATGTTTATTGTTAGTACAGTAATGAGTTGTTTTCTCTAACTTTTAGGTTTAGTTTTTGTAAACAGCGCCATCTGTTAGACATAAAAACAACATACTCAATACTAAATATTTTAAAGCAATGGGAGCGCCATAATAAATAATAATTAAATATGTTGAGTGTTGGTACAGCAATTAACTATTTGCTATAATATTTCCATTAACAGCTGATTTCAAAATTTTAAACAATTATTTCTATTTCTAACTTTTATTTTAGGTTTTTGTTTAAGTGTAGACCTAAGCCTTGCTGGTTCTTTTAACCTTTATTATAACTGCTGTTATGAAATATACAAAATAATTTGATTTGAACATCTAACATTATTTATCATCTTAGCTTTGAGGTTATTATTAATCCTACACCTTTATTATAAAGAAAACATAACATATGTGTATAGAAGATCCCAACAGGGTTGGCAGGGGCCTCCTCTAGTTCGAATAATAAATTGAATATACAGTATTAATTTATACTATTTGTTTATTTTAAAAACCTTTCAATAAACTTATGTTTTTTCAAAGTGTATAAATTGCTATAAAAAAAATCAAATTTAAGTGTAACGTCCACCTAATAAATAACTTTAATTCAACTTAATTATGGCAGAAACATTTTCTGCAAGGGTAGTTGTAGTAATAAATGTAAATAGTTTTACTTATTTGGAGTGCCTGCAACAACCCTTGCGTTCTGTCAATTATAAAAGGTTGTAATAATTTGATTGTTAAATAGTGATACTTTCCAAAATTATACCTTTTAAAAGATATTTAAGTATTTATTGATGTCAATTTTAAACTCTTGCACTTTTCATTTTGTTATTTATTTATTATACAGCTTAGAATTAGTTGCAAAATAAATTTAAAATTTGAGAGCGCGTAGAAGCATGATGTGACTTTGATTCTGTGCAAATAAATACAATAACTGACGATGTTTCTTATTGTGAGAAATTCTTGTTTAAAATATTTGTTATTCAATGTGTATTTGTATAGTTTCTTTTTTTAGAAATTAGAACGAACAAGTTGGCATTTAGCCTTATATAAATATTAACATTTCTTAATATTTTAAAAAAACATAAACAAACAATTTAAGTAAATCATTTACCCATTGCGTAGTTAAGAAATGTTCAGATTAAATTTCCCAATTTAACTTTTAATAACTTTTGAGCCTTTTTCAGAATAACACATGACAATCTTTCGCTCTTTTGCTGATCATAAAATAGTGTATCTGTGAAATAAAAGATCCTTGAGAAAATCCTTTAAATATCTAACCCTTCCTTCCCTAATATCCATTTAAAGTGTTGAATTTTGTTTACTAAGTAATTTCATGAAAAGTACAAAATTTGTTTATAACATTAAACCCAAAATTAGATCTTCACTTAATATTTTGCAAGTCATCATAACTTTGTGTATATTCTAAAATAAATTTAAAACTAATTTTACTAAAGTTATAATATTTGTAACTTTTAAAGCATAGAATTCAAACTTCACATAGTATTATTTAAAGTATTTTGCAAATCATGCTGCTTTTATAATAAATATCAAGCACTGTCACACGAGGCTTGCTGCGACCAAATCATCACATCAAGTAACCAAGAGTATTTTGTTATGTGTAGCTTCTACTCTTAATTTACTCACTTCAAATAAATTACTCGGCAAAAATTATGCAGAATGCAAATTATCTGATTATTTTTTCACTTTAATGTTATTTTCTTCTTGGATTTCTTCTTTATTTCCAATTGAAAAGCAAATTGTGTATTGTGACTACAGATAAAACCCAAATAAGCTTTGAGTTAGACAGCTAAACCCTCAGCTATTAGGCCTAAACTAAGCAATAGGAAATCTCAATTCAATTTGTTCGTGTAGTAAAATTGCCTAGTGTGACTGGAGCTTAAAATTATGTTGTTTAAAATATTTTAAAACTATTTTATATTATAGTTTTATAAGATTTGTATACTATTTTAAAGTTAGTTAAGTTATTTAATTTAAATTCATGATCCTGCTAGGAAAAATGTGTTACAGGTATAGCTAATTATTAAAATCTGTATAAGATCTTTATGTTATGGTTTAAATTATATTGCTAATCCAAAGAGATAGTAAGGGTTCACTGATCTCTTAATTTTACTATTGCATAAAATTATGTACTGCAATTCAGTACATACATAAATTCAAAACTATAAACATATATTGCAGTCATTTACGTTGCGACAAAAATGCATGTTCAAATACCAAAATCTATAAAAAATAAATGAATAAGTTATACAATTATGTTACATAATATCCCATTTAGAAGAAATTTGTTCTCGACATACAACATGATGTACCGTATATAGAATTTATAACTAAACTATGTTAGTGCTGCTGAAAAAAACTTGTGTAACAGAGAGGTTGTACTAATAATGATAAAACCAAAACTACTGTGTACTGACTTTAGCAGAAAATTAAATACTTTTAAAATATATTATATAAAGAAATGTAGGTTGAGAGTAGTTTGTAAAGTAACATATTTTTGAATATAAGCTTCTAATGATGTTAATGAATAAAATTTTGTGTTCAAGTAGCAATGAGTCAATAAATTACTTAACTACAAATTGCATATATGCAAATATATATAAATGCTAAGGAAGTGAAATAACTATTACAGTTTTAGTTTATCTTTTAGTTGTGTTCAACTTTTGGTGTCCCATTCCTGTTCTTGAGTTCCTTTATTTATAATTACAGTACGTGCTGAACTATTAACGTTCATTTGATTCTTGATATCATCGCCAATTACTTGGTATTGAAACGTCAGCATTTTTTATGTTCATATATTTCAAAAACCATGTTTAATAATTCTTTACAGTGCTATAACTTTAAGATGTGAAGTATGATATAGGTCAAATTAAAACCAAAATGTCACTCTTCAATAATTTTTTTCTACAATTAGTCACTTTAAATTAAATGTTTTTAATTACAAATGCATTAACTTAACAGACTTTTATTTCAGCACAACCAAAATGAAATAGTTTAAAAAAACGGATGACTACGGTATTTCTTTTAATTTTAAACACATTTTGTTCAAATTTCCTTAATTTAAAAAGAAAAGTATGAAATCTTTGTAAGAACAGTTCAGGGAGTTCTTGGAAAATATTTAGTCTTAATGTTTTGTTTGCCATTTCAAGTAAATTAATTAAACCACAATATGTTTAAAAATGGTTTCGACTAGAGACAATTTAATTATTTATTTACCTAATTTACGTATTTTATAAACTTTTAATTTTAAATTTTTTATTTTTACAAAACTTTCTACTCTGATATTAACACCTAGACAAATACGTTGGAAAGTAATATTAAGATATTAATAACTATTATAACAGAAATGCCAACTGAAATTTGTAGGTAATAGTATATTAGGTTAGGGTTTTACATGCAAGCACGGAAAAACTTACCGGGCGAGTTATATACAATATTTTTTATTATACTACACCGAAAAAGTAATATACTTTTAATCAAAACATCTTTTCATTAAAAAAAAAATTAACCCTTTTAAGGCCAGGCAAAAAAATAACATTCTTTCCTAAAAGAGCTAGTGATTAAACAGCACTTGTAAGCCAAAAAGGCCACATGAAAATGGGCGTTTTGTCAAGTTATTATAAAAATTTGTGTAACTGATCTAAAAATACTACTACAGTTGTACTTTTAACTTTATTTTACTTGTAAGATTATGGACTATAGATCTAATAAAAAATAAAATTTAAAATTTTTTTGATGATTAATAAATTTTATTATTTTTATTTATTTTTTTTTTTTTACTTTAGAGTCAAATAGGTAAAACTAAAAAAAATATTATAGAGTTTAAATAGTTGTTTTCTAATACATTTATTTTTATTCTGTTCAAATACTGAAAATTTTAAGAGAATATCTTAATAAATACTTTGTCTGGTCTATATAAACAAAAAATGTTAGTGGGCGTAATTTGTTATAAGTTAGCTAGCTCATTCACTTCATCAGTAAAATTTGCATTTGTTTCTTGAACTTCTCTAATCAATGTATCTTCACTAATTGGTGAAACACAACGCCGTTTTTTACTCATACTGAATCAAACAAACACTAAACTATAAAAAACTACAAAAACAAATACTAAGTCACTAAACACACAAAAAATATAACCCTTTAAATACTTGCACAGACGTAAACAATGAACAAGTGAATGTAGGCAATGATATTGGTTCTAAAACTCCAATAAAGGCCAAACGAAACACTAAACTACAAAAAATTAAACAAATACTAAAACACTATAAACACAAAAATATAACCATATAAATACTTTCACGGACGTAAACAGCGAACAACTGAATGTAGATATTGTTCTACTATTCCCAGCTGTCAAATCAAGGCCTACTCGATTTCATGAATAAACAACACATTTAGATGAAAATAAAAAAGCTTAATCTCGATTTGATTACTAGTAACAAGCAATTTGATTCTTTCCTTTTCACTACAAACAAAATTTAATTAAAATAGTAAAAAAAATAAGTGTGTAATCACTAAAAGAATAACAAGCCGATATATCGGCTCGCGGCCGTTTTGGCATTGTATTTGTTGAGCCGATATTTCGGCTCGTGGCCGTTTTCAGAAGTATTTTTGTAAGCCGATATATCGGCTCATGGCTGTCAAAGGGTTAAAACGTGTTTGATTTTTCTGTTATATTTCATTGACAAAATCAATCAGCTGTTTACATAAAACTGATATGTTTATTCTTATTTTTTAAATCAGCTGGAGCTCTGTAAAGTCAGCTGGTGCACTGTAAGATTTACTACTCGAAAAATAAGGAGTTACTTGTCTATGCACAGCTATAGAAAACAGTGTTTATACTGTTTTTGGTGCAGTATAATGAAAAATATTTTTTGCAAGTATCCTGTTTTTTTTTTTTGTTTTTTTTTAAGTCATATTTGATGGGCTGAGGATTATTGAGCTGTTTTATATTCCTCAGTAATAAGGAATATTGAGCTGTATCATCAAAGTTTTCCAAAATAATATATTTTGTTGTGTAGACAATGTATGTCGTGGAATTGTCTAATCGTAAAATGGAAACACTTATTTTACTTTCTCACTATACTAGTATAGAAAAAGTATAGTGATCGCAAAAAAAATCGATGTTGAGATTTTTTGAAAATATCCGTTTTGGGACCCCTTGAGTCCAAAAAAGTGGTTTTTACAAAATGTCTGTATGTATACAAAGCTAGAGCGAAAACTATTCGATCGATTTCAATCAAATTTGCACCAGACATGTCAATTAGGCCTGTATAGATGCATGAAAAACAGTGTTGAAAACTTTTGAAAAACAACCCCCTTTTTGGCAAAAAAAACCCCAAAAAATCAGTTATTATTTTTTATAAAAAAACGGCTCTAACGATTTTGATAAAATTTGGCTTATTTGTAGCCTATAATGTACCCTACCATATGCAAAAACAGCACCTTTCTAAAATAACGGATTTTTTGGGTTTTTTGCCATAAAGGGGGTTGTTTTCAAACCTTTTTTTCGTGCAGCTATCCACGGACCTAATTGACGTGTTTGGTGCAAATTTGTTCAAAATCGATTGAATAGTTTTCTCTCTAGATAATAATATTTATTAGTTAATCTCCTACTTTAATAAATTACCTCTCCTACCCCACCTACAATTATGAAGTCACAGTCAATCTGTTTAAAGTGTTTTTAACATTTTTGGTCAATTGATCATTTCTTATAAATTTTATATTTTAAACCTGTGAATTCAGTGGTTATCCCTAATGCTTGATGAGCAAAGGTGCCAAGTTTAATTTCTGAGGACAAAGGAATTTAGAAACATGACTAAGACTGTGAATTTAACATTTTTATTTGTTAAAATAAGAATCCTTTATATCCACAAAATATGCACAACTAAAACACCATCATTTGCATTCTTTAATAGAATTTCATTATGGTTGTTCCCTCGTTTATTAATTACAGCAGTGTTTTGCTGACAATTAAATATAACATAAATAATGAACACAGCATTGTAGTATAAATAAAAAAAGAAGAATTGCAACTACAGTAATAAGGTAAATTCAAAAGTGAAAATATTTTACAAAACATAAAAGTTTTATAATTCATTTATCTCCACAGGAAAATGTCAAAAATTATTTTGTGTAAACTGTAAAAATAATATTTAAGAAACTATAATTATTATGTAAAATATACTAAAGCACATTCTATTAGATATCTTAAAAATATTATGAATGGTGGTTAAAATTTGTTTAATTAAGTTAATGGTACTAAACATTTTACGTTTAAAAGATATTCTTATATGTCTAGTTAAGGAGAAAACGTTTGCTTAAATTGTAAGTTTATTGTATATCATAATGCTCAATTAATGTGTAATGAAACACTGTGGAAGGGATCATTATAATAGTATTATTTATCATATCTTTGCAAGGACTGGTGTGTGATGGCGGAAGGCTTTGCTTGTGCCTTTGAGTGTATTGTAATGAAGTGAGAGAATATAAATATTATTTCATTTATTTGGCAAGATCCTTTCTGAAACGATTTCTTGTGTAATATTGAACATTAATTTGTATACTTTAAAAATTTGTACTTAAAACTTATCTCAAAATGTATGTTCGTTATTGCTTTAAAGTAATATGAAATCAGGCGGAAGGCTAGTGAGAGGGTGTTAGTATTGTTTGATCTCTTGAATTTGGAAGCAAAGAATATAGTACCGCCAAGACATAGTTTATTTTAAGATTTTGTGCCTAATTTCTTTTTATATTTTCTAATTAGACTCTTTGCCTATTTCAGAACTCAATAAAAGGAGCAATAATACTCCTTTACTGATTGTTTCTTTAATGTTTATATTATTTTCAAAACTGACTTTTTCTGTTTGCATCATAGTTCAAATCTTTAATATAGACCTTTAATCGCTTTTCTATTTAGGAGTGTCAGTTTTTTCCACATTTCAATGCCTATTTTGATATTTTTTATAGGTCAAACTTCATTTTGTACACAACTTATAATAATGATCCTGTTTGACTTTAATTTAAATTTCTTGATAATTTTTATCATAATGATAACACTAAATAGTTTTTATATAATAAAATTAAAATTATATTTTCTGTCTATATTTGAATTATTATTGTTGTAACAATATATTCATACTTTCAGAAACTATCTATAGGCCTACGCCTAATAGGCAATAGTATAGATTTAATTTATCAATTACTGTATTATAAATTCAGATAAAGTAAATCATAGCAACAACACAAAATGGGTTATAAATATTTTTGTTTAACATGGAGCCTAAACTCTTGTAAAAAAGGATTTTGTAGGTTTGTATTTAGTTTCTGAACATCGTATATAAAGTGCATACAAATTAAACAATTTTATTTAGTGTTTCATTAAATAAGGTAAATAACTGCATTCATAGAAAGCGCAAGTATTTATTATTTTACTTTGAACTTTTATGGATCTCATAGATACATTTCTAATATACATACAATTAATCGTAGTTTTGAGATTTAAAATTTGATCCAATATATTAAATACATTATTAAACATTCAGCCTGTTATTTTTAAGTTCATAATGTTTGTTACTAAATGTTCTTGTTTTATAGGTTTTCAAACCGTTTTTAATTTAAGTTATGAAATATTATTTTCACTAAGTGAAATTTTTTTTTTTATGTCTTTGTTATAACACTGTATGCAGGAATAGTAAATAAATCTATGTAATTGCAGCCTCAATAGTAAAAGATATCATTACATAAGTAAGTGTTGACTTTTTATTATCCTTATTTTTCGAAAGCACAACAAATTTTCTTATATTACTAGCACCCTAACCTAAATACGCTAAGAGACATTATTTGTACTAATAATATATTTCTAAGGGTGGTACTGCCAATAGAGGTTATATAAGTACCACACATGAATTTTTAAATTATTATTATTTAGCTTTTGTTAAATATTTAAGCTTACCGTTGTCAAATTTCAACTGAAAAAATCATCTATATCCAAAGCCCACTAAAGAATACCGTTGAGGGAAGGGCTTGTGTACACCGAGACCTTGAACGCTCCAATCGCCGTAGTACGACGTTGTCACGTTCTTCCCACTAACTGACTACGGCTGACTCAACGCATTTATAATTCTTTAACTGTGCGATCAAGCCTCGAACAGTAAATTCCAGGAGTGTTCGAGGCTAGTAGATATGGCAACGCTGCGCGCCCATCCTATTGGACGCCTCGCAACGGTATTCTTTAGTGGGCTTTGATATAGGATTGGTTTTAAATAACTCATAATTTAGTGTTTTCCTTTTTTTATTGGAATATTTTCCATAGCTATTTTTCTCATGTTGAGTTGATATTTAAATATTAATACACCCAATTTTTTAATGATTTCTCTGTCACAATAAATAAAAGCATAACAATTCAAAATATTAATAAACAAAATATAGTAAATTAATCAATTCAGGAAGAACCAAGATTTTGTATTTTTCTTTTAAATTACGATCGAGAATTTTGATACCAACAACACTTAGCAGTGATATACAACGACCGGAATAAACTCGGGAAAACGAGAGAAGTAACATCTAAATGGAAAAACCAAAACGGCCTATATAAAGAATGGATTTTATTATATATAAAAGGTTTTTAGTCTAAATATGATAAAGTAACGATAAATTAAGAAAATACACAAACTTAACGTAAACCAGTCGAATCGGCAGAAAACATCTGTGCTCGTCACGGCACGAACTTGCGTATCGTCTCGAACCCACCCAATATCTGTCTATGAATCAGCTGCATTTTTATAAATTACAAATAATTATTAATCTTGGTAATAGACAACGAGTATAAAGGCTAAATGGTAGAACAATAAGTAAAAAGGAGTTATTCATGTATTTTCTTTATTTTGTCCAAATAATTATACTTTATTAGCAGCTACCCGTAGCTTCACCCCCGGCCCAAATATCGGCTGCATAGTGAGTTTTGTCCAAATCTATCATTGTTTCATGTTTTGAAGCGCAATCAGTCCACCTTCCTTACGTTAAAAATTTTACATCCTGGCTTACATTTTCCCTAATGGGTTCAAGTAATGGTTGTAATTGCCCTATTTTACCCTTAGATGCAAGTAATTTAAATTCAAATGGTTTTTCTTTTCTAAATATAACTTTAGTGATAATATTTACCAAATTTCAGTTATCTAGCTCTATAGGTATTAGGCCTAATAGTAATGATTTTTAATATATAGGGTAGGGGTAGAACCCATTTTGACCACAAGTAACTTATCCTCAGATTATAAAAATGCATTTGGTTCATTTTTTCATAGTACCATTTATGAAATAAGTGTACTCCATTTTAGCTCTCCAGCTTAAAGTAAAGTACAAAAATTAAAATGTATTGTTTTACGGGTATTTTTTCAATTTTCACTCCTTAGACGCAAGTAATTGAAATGCTAGTGCATTATTGTTCCTATATTTACCACTTATGAAACAATGGAGTAAACAACAGCTTCTTAGCTCATGGGAAGTATAATAATGTATTTATTTTTATTGTAAAGGGGCTGTTACCTCCGGTCACACATTAGAGGTAATGATTTGAATCGTGTGTTTTATTATTTCTTTCCTTTACAACACTTACTATTAAATAAGTGCAAAATTTCAGCGCTCTAGATTTGTGGGAAGTTAGCAGATCAACATTTGTTTTAGGGGTGGTTATTCCATTTTTAGCCGTTAGCAGTACGCCACAAAACGCTAGTATTGTTTAATTTTCTATGTATATTGTACGAAATAAATGTACAAATTTCCAGCTCTATAGCTATAAGGAAAGTATACCAATAAATTTGTATTGTTTTAGGGGCTGTTATCTCATTTACCCACCTTAGTACCTTAGCAGCACACGACAAAATAAAAATATGGTTTACATTTTCTATGTAGGCCTATCTTGAAATAAATAAATTTACAAATTTCCAGCTCTCTAGCTTTAAGGAAAGTATAAACATTAGGTTTTATTGTTTTAGGGGTTGCTACTACATGTTCACCCCTCAGCAGTATGCGACCAAATGCAAATCTGGTTTACTTTTTCTATGTATGTTGTAAGAAAATAATGTAAAAATTTCAGCTCTCTAGCTTTAAAGAAAAGTATATACAATTCTCCCCTCAGGAGCATATATACACTTTGCTGTTGTATAGCGTACCTGGCAAAGATGGTGTTTCTTAGAGATGGGTCGAGATCCGTCAAACATGCTCTAGGACGTACCGTTTTCGAGATATTGAAGATTTTTGTGAAAAAAACAATGAAAAAGCTCCAAATCATTGCAATATAATCGAAGCGTGCAATATAATTATGGAATAACGTGTTTTTGCATTAAAAGACATATATTTTGACCCGTCACTAACTTATTTTACCCAATTTGTTAAAGTCAAAATTCGATTTCAAGGGGAGAGCCCTCAGGGGCATATACACTTTACCGTTGTATAGCCTGTAACTGGTAAAGATGGTGGTCTCTAAAGAGGGGTCGAGCATTGTCAAAAATGCTCTAGGACACACCTTTTTCGAGATATTGAGGATTGTTGTTAAAAAATCACAAAAAAGCTAAAAATCATTGCAATTAACCGAGGCGGACGGAGTAACGTGTTTTTTGCATGATCCGTCACTCGCTTATTTCACCCAATTTGTAAAAGCCAAAATTTGACTTGGGGGGGGGGGGAGCCCCCAGAGGCATATACAATTTACCGTTTTAAATCGTAACTGGCAAAGATGGGGGATCCTAAAGAGGAGTCGAAAATTGTCAAAAATGCTCTAGGACGATTGTTTTCGAGATATTGACGATTTTTGTAAAAAAGTAATGAAAAAGTTCCAAATCATTGCAGTATAATCGAAGTCAAAGGAGTAACGTTTTTTTTTTTTTTTGCATTCAAAAATATATGTAGTGGTCTCTCGGATATCCGGCAGATATTGTACCAGAGCACTGCCGGATTACTGGAAATCACTAGGCTAATTAAATAATGCAATAAAACTACAGAAGTTAAATTTTATTGTATAAATGTAATACTGTATCATTAGTACACGCAATTTAAGTGTAAACATTATATTAAAAGTGCAATAAATAAAAAAATAAACTTGCAATACAATACTGAATGCGCATCAATCAATAGTTTAAATTATTCCATTCATAACATAATTATTGTCCAATTACGTCAGTTTTTTTTTAATTTTAAATGACATTTTGAACACTTTTTCTTGAAGTCGCTTCAATACTAGAATGTCACTAGCGTAGACACCATTTTCTTCTGCCTAATAAGGTAATAAATGTAGCATAGGAAGCAATAGCTGCGTCATAAGCAGAGATAATAATACCAAGGGTCATAAGGTATTGGTTGAACAGCTAGCGTCACTTGTCCTCCTCCACTGTCCTCTTCTATTGTGGTCACAGTCTCTACAATGTCATCGTCTGTCAAAAACTGGTTATTTTGCTCTTCGTTATCAGTTAGCCACTTGCTGGTCATCTGTTGTTAAAACATTATCAGCTGTATCAACGAGATGTTTGTTAACCACGACACACAGCTGGTTTAAGTCTCATTTATCGATATCAAGAATAGATGTTTTGTTTAGATTTTTCTTGTATTGCTCCAACAACTCCATGTTAAGGCCGGTCCAGACGTTACGTTTTGCACAACCTTTTGTCTGCACAGTCTTAATACGGAATGAAAATGTTGCAATTTTTAGAGCGTCTACATGGTGCAGACATATCTGTATATTTCGCACAGTTTTAGTGGCATCGTCATGGAGGAGGTACTACTCTGGTCAACTTTAGCATGCTGTCTTGTTAAGAAAAATAAAAGATTGGAACGTCTCAGAAGTACCCGACGTTCAAAGTGGTCGCGGAAGTGGCTTCTAAAAATGCAGCTCTTTTCCCATATTAGATTACTGGGTGAATTACGTGATGAACCTAATGATTGGCGGAACTACTTGAGAATGGACATAGACACGTATACTTATTTATTGGAATTAGTGACACCGCATATCATTGAAAAAATACTTGTATGAGAACAGCAATATCACCACATGAAAGGCTAACAGCAACTTTAAGATTTTTGGCAACTGGCAGAAGTTACAAAGACCTAGAATTCACAACAATTATATCGAATACTTTCCACTAAACTCTCATAAGCCTGCCCCTTTTTGTCCCTGTCACTATACTGAAACTTTCATATAAAGCAATACATTCTGTAACAAACTCCCGAGAACATTGCCGAAGGTCAGCCATTGTCGCTCAAAGTCAACAAACACGTACAAAGAAGCTGAGAAACAAAATGAATCGGAAAACGGAGCTACCATCTACATGCACCGACTTTTCCGCACAGTTCCAGGAAATCTATGCTCTCTAGGTCAGTTATCGCTGCAACTGTACCGTCTTCGCGCAGTTTTCCTGTCTACACGCAACGTTTTATCTGTAACGTGTTGAACTGTGCAGGCAAAAGGTTGTGCAAAACGTAGCGTCTGGACCGGCCTAGGCCACAAGTTTTCCCACGAGCAAGCAATAACTTTTGACGTGAAAACTTTTTTAGGTGCGTTAGTCACTTTTTTGCGTGAGGAAAAATCATTGAACTCGAGGGACGTCACCGTCACCAACAATTAAAGTGAATGTATGTACGAGTAACATTTAATATAACAGCTGATTTCACCCATCATCTGTAATCCCAGTGTATATTATAGTTTGAGGTTATGTTTACAACTTCAATCGTTATACTTTCTTGTGAAGATGATTTTATTTGATTAAAAATACTTCTTAATACACTGTAACTCGAAAATAAAGTTAACTATAAGAAGCTAAAATGTTTTCACTTCTGACGGCAGCCCCACGACTGCCTCTTTTTTTTATTTATTTTTTCATTAAGGTTTACCCAAGCATTCGCAAGCGAGTAAACCACATCTTTCAAGTTAATTTCTTTCGATGATTTAATCACACTGTCGTCCTTAGACAAAACCGTGTACAAAAGGCTCTTTTTGTACTGCATTTTAATTATTGCTTGGATTACATTTTGGTCCATAGGTTGCAAGATAGGCGTTACGTTAAGAGGTAGAAACAAGGATAAAACTGGCTTATAAGTTCAAATCCTCTTCACCAGCTTGATTCGATGAACAATGACTTGGTCATCCACACTTTGCTTTGGTTTTTATAATCAACAGGAAGTTGAACATTCTTAAATGCTCTAGGATTGTTTTTTTACCAATCACTAACATGTTCATCTTATGTGTAACACTTTCATTTGAACAAGGCATAACAGTGACTCTGTCCTTTTCTAGTTTTCGCCCAGGAGCACGAGCTTCAACACGGTGAGCATAGCTTTTTTTCAGATAAAAGCCTCCACAACAAACCACTATCATCTGCATTATATACTTGGTCAGGAGTTAAAGCCATTTCCTCAATCACTTTTTGGAACTTTTTTGTATGGCTCGACCGCGTCAATATCGCATGACAGCTTTTCCCCCGTCGTACTTATCAGCCGTATACCAAACCATTTTTAAAATTAATTGTCTCACCTCCAATCACTCGCCTGAAAATCTTCTTTATTTAAATTTTTTTGTAGAATAATCTATCCTTTTCCTTTAGAATTTCACCCGAATAGGCGTTTGCCTATTGCGTTCTTGTAAAAACCAAAAATAAAGGCTATCTTCAACTTCTGAAAACTCGCCAGATTTCAGTGTTTGACGCGCACTTTTTACATTTTCATAAAAAAAAAATATCTTTATTTTGTCATTATTCTTCCTTATGTCGAAAATTGTAGCACGACCAATTCCATATTCCTTAGTGAGACTAACTAACGTTTCAAAATTTTTATCCACAAGCGTTTATAATGTTTTATGTTTACGTTTACACTGTAGAGACATTTTATACTCACAACACTGAAAACACACAAAACTACACTGAAATAGTGTACGACAGTGAGCCAGTACTATATACACGGAACAGATTGACATAAAACAGACAAAGTAGACAAGACACGTACAGTTGGATAAACCGTTTTACGCATAGGCTACAGTAAAGTTATTTTATCATTGTACTGCGTGCTGAGTAAGGGTGAATCAGAAACGCATGATTTATGGTGGGAGTAAAAACTTGGTTTTCGCGCGATATATCGCCCCAAACAGTCAATTCCACTTGCCAGCTGCCTGTATAAAAACGCCAGATTACTGGCAGGGACGGAGAAGTGAAGTGCCGGATTATAGAGGGAGTACTGTATATTTATCCGTCACTCACTTATTTTAAACAATTTGTAAAAGTCAAAATTCGACTTGGGCGGGGGAGATCCCCCAGGGGCATATACAATTTACCGTTTTCTGTAGATCGTAGAACAATGATTCAAAAGCCCAAATTATTGAATTGTTTACCCTCTTTTGAATGGTGATAGCTAAATTTCAGAATTTTAATCTTTTAGGAGGAAAGTCCAAAGAACCAGTTTTTGAATAAGTTTTTGGCCCATAACTTTTGAACAGGTATTTTCCCAGACATGCGGGTAGTGTGTGTCATTTTATTTGGGTTCTTTTAAACACTATATACCCCAAAAATTATATCAAAATCGTTAGAGCCGTTTTTGAGAAATTTTGATTTTTCTCGTTTTTTGGGGGGTAAAACCCCTTAAAAATTATAAATTTGCAAACTTACAAAAAAGCCTGGAGATATTCCAGAACTATACCTACATACCAAATTTCTTCAAAATCGGACCGTTGGTATGGTCTCCAGCTCTGTACACATCATTACAGACACACAGACATACATCACCCAAAAACCACTTTTTTGGGTTCAGGGAGCACCAAAACAAATTATTTCACTAAAATATTTTTGGGTTCAGGGAGCACCAAAACAGATAATTCCACTAAACAATTTTTGGGGGTTCAGGGAGCACCAAAACAGAAAAATTCAAATTAGAAAATTTGGACGAAAACAATACTTTCTCCATATACTACGTATAGGGGGAGAAAGTAAAAATGAATTACAATTAAATATCATTACTTTTCATTTTTTCTTTAAACGTGCATATAGGCTACATTTATATTCACAAAAAGAAGAAATAGGGAAGAAAAATAAAATTTTCTCTTCAACGAAAGGAGGCCTAAAATTGGGTATTCTGTTAAAAACTATTAACTAAAGAACATTACATTTGAAGCGGCGAAATATTTATTCCACAGACAACCGATTGTCTTTGAAGAATCTTTAGGAAAATATTTAATGAATAGCAAGTGATTAAGTATAAATATTTGAAATTAAAGATCCAATACAAGTCTGAGACTAGAAGATATTAAAAGTTGGTGAGATCTTTCCATATTTTCTAACCTTATTTAAAATAATTTATCATTTGAATATGAACTCGTAATAGATATAAACTTTGAATTTAATCTGAACAATTTTGATATTATAGACAACTTCCTTCTTCTATGTGTTTAATAACTTTTTGAGCGTGTACGATTATTTTGTATTATATTATAAACTTATGTGCATACATACTTTGTTCTACTCATTTTACTTTCTCACTACCGTATCCTATAGTATAGATGTTGAGTTTTTTGTGGAAATATCCGTTTTGGGACCACCTGAATACAAAAAAGTGATTTTTACAAAATGTCTGTCTGTATGTATGTATACAAATCTAGAGCGAAAACTATTCGATCGATTTCAAACAAATTTGCACCAGACATGTCAAGTAGGCCTGTATAGATGCACGAAAAAAGGTTTAAAATTTTTTTGAAAAAAAACCCTTTTTGGCCATAAAACCTCCAAAAAATCAGTTATATTTTTTTTATAAAAAACGATTTTGATAAAATTTGGCTTACTTGTAACCTTTAATGTCCCCTACCATATGCAAAATACGCATATTTCTAAAAATTCTTGTTTAGCTAATAATAACTGATTTTGGGGGGTTTTTTGGCCATAAAGGGTTTTTTTTTTTTAATTTTCAAAACCTTTTTTCGTGCATCTATACAACAGGCCTAATTGACGTGTTTGGTGCAAATTTGTTCAAAATCGATTGAAAGTTGAATCTCTAGCTAATAATATTATTTATTAGTTAATCTCCTAGTTTAAAATCACCTCTCCTACCACTCCTACAATTATGAAGTCACTGTGAATCTGTTTATAATTTAAATATGTTTGTGAGAAAATATATCATATACCATCTTTATATTTTCATTTATTTAATTTTTTCCCTTAGTTATTATTTTTTTTACAGTTTTTTACCAGATTTATTTTCTTTATGTTATTTTATATGGTTTCTTTTTGGGAAAAGACGGCACTAGCCCGAGATTGAGATTTTTCGTTGCTCTAGCCTACCAATCTTTAAACATTAAAGACATGTAATATTGTTATTCTAATATAACAGTGATAAATTTTGACAACAAATAATTTTGAGTTGTTACTTGTAATATTCTGTTTTGTTGTTTTCTTATAGAATACTAGCAGGTACCTGTGGCTTCGCACACGATCCAAAGATCCGCCGCACAGTGAGTTTTAGACCAAATCATTAATTTGTATTGTTTTAGGAGTTGTTACATTTTACCCCTTAGCAGTACACTAAAAAATAAAAATATGGTTTACTTTTTATATATATCTTGTAAGAAATAAATGTACAAATTTCCAGCTCTCTAGTTTTAATGGAAGTATAATAATAAATATTTAT
Organism: Philaenus spumarius; assembly: GCA_018207615.1. Lineage (NCBI taxonomy): Eukaryota > Metazoa > Arthropoda > Insecta > Hemiptera > Aphrophoridae > Philaenus > Philaenus spumarius. The sequence goes on from JAGFPH010001957.1 coordinate 208,138, forward strand.
TGTTTTAGGGGTTGTTTCAACCCTTAAATCTAAATAAATTTAAGCCTATGTCTCAATCCAGGTCATGATCTATATATGTGTGCCAAATTTAATTCAAATCCATCCAGTAGTTTTTACGCGATTGTCTAACACATACACACACACACACCCACAGACAGAAACCAGATTTAAATTAATGGTAAATTGAGTTGAAATGTAATAAGTATTAAATTTCTCAAAAATAAGGAAAACGAATAATTCCACAAGTTAAAAAAAGTGTTTAGTAATAATAACATTACTTCTAAGGAAAACCAACTACTAAAATGGCCTTTGAGAAATTTCTTGAGGGTTTAGTAAGAGTGCAAATCAAAATCTTATAAAATTGTTCACTCTTACAAATTTTAAGTTTACTTTGGCTATTTTGATCGTAGAACATAAATTTTTCATTGGTCTATGGGTGATTAATCAGATAACATTTAAAAAAGTGTAATCTAAAGATCACAGACATAGGTAGGCCTACGTGATTTTTGACACTCACTGACTCACTCATCACGAAATCTCAAAAACCTCCGAACGGATTGGAATAAAATTTGATATGTAGCTTCCTCTAGGGCCGTAGATGCTCGTTAAGAAAGGTTTTCAAAAAATTTGAAATTTTATGGGGGTTTGGGGAGTCAATATTACTAAAAAAAAAACACCGAACGGATTGGAAAGAAATTTGGTATGTAGCTTCCTCTAGGGCCCTAGTTGGTTGCTATGAAAAGGGGGGATCAAAGTTACTAAAAATCCATATAAGAAATACATAGTGTAATATATATTTAATGATATTTTTGTTTTTTTGTTAATGTACATTTAAATTTTATTTGTCTATCCATGCAAAGCCGGATCGGGCCACCTAGTACAGTATAAACTTTTGTCCTCGTTTCTATCAGCATAATTGGGACGGTTTACGTCAGATGATAATTGTGATTCCAGGTAGAAAACATTATGTTAAAGAGGGTTGGAGTCAACACAGAGCCTTGTGGTATCCTATTGTTAACCACACTTTACAAATAATTGTGAAGCAACTTTAACATTTTACTTCACAGACATATTTGACCGAGCGAAGCGAGGTCTCCGTTTTAACTCAACCGTTCGGCATTTCGTCTGGGTGTCTGTCTGTCTCACGATTACGGCCAAATGCCTTGACCGATTGTCATGATTTTTTATATGAATGTTCCTTATTCCTAGGCCAAGCCATCTGTATATGTTTTAAAAAAAAATTTTAACCCCTTAAATAAAATAAAAATGGTGGCCGCACCGTTTCTCTCGGTGTAAGCTTTTTTCCAAAGCCAATTTGCGGCTTAACAGTAAGTCGAATTGAAAAACTAATAACATTTTGCGAGTAGGAAATTTGATGATCTACAAAATAGTTTTCTTGATTTTTTTCCCGTATCTCTAATGGTAAGCTCACACAATGGCCGCAAACTTCAAATTTATTAAACATCGTCCAAATTTTTTAATTCTAACCATGTTTTTACACGTTTATTCTTTATATATCTTCATATAACCTTATAATTTTATGGAGAGGGAGAGAGAGAGAGAGAGAGAGAGAGAGAGAGAGCACGCTACTTGCTGTCTTGCTCTTTCCTGCGCTACGTCAGTGTGGCCGCTGGGACTGTGAGTTGTGGTTACTTCCTTACTGGCGCACTATTTTTAACCTAAGCTCAAAACCAGTGGCGGTTTAGGGAGGGGGGGTTATAGGGGCTGTAGCCCGGGGTGGCAAATATTTGGGCAAATTTGAATGAAGAAAAAAATACTTTTATTTAGCTCAAACGATGACTCGGCCCCTTGTTGAGTGTGGGCTGGCCAATGTTATATTGGATACCTGAGGCAGCGGCGCCATCTGCTCTGAGTTTTTAAGTCAAAGAGTGTGATAGGCAGAATACAGTAGCGCACCTGGTGGATATAAAGTCACAAGTCAGCTGAATGTTCAGAACAAGCAATTTGTTATCGGTTGTGCTTATGTTTACGATAACATTCTTCTTTAATTGGATTATACTTTCTTTTGTATGAATAAAAATATGAGCTGTGGTTAATCATATTTTAAACAAATGTAACAACAATCTGGGGTATAGTAGAGTACACTTGAACCGTTAGTTCTTGCCACTTGAGATATCGCGCGAAAACCTTGTTTTTAACCCCAAAATAAATGACGTGTGTTTGTTACTCCCTTACTCAGAACTGTAGCCTCCAGATGAGTTTTAAAGCGATTCAACTGTTTAACTGTACGATAATCTAGTTGGGGTCATTTTAATTAATAATGGAATTAATTACAATAATTATTGAATACTTTTAATACAATTTTTAAATATTTTAAAGACTTCTTATGAGAAATTGTCGGTTTTTATTAATTAGCTGTCTGGATTTTTTCAATACTACTATTTGTAATGTAATCAACGTACAACGTGTACATTAGGACAATATAGTGCAATGTGAGTTACAATTTTGGCAATCAACTCCTATAAACGCGAGTGTACGTGGAGTAACATTTAATATGCTGATTTAACCCATCATCTTTAAACCCAGTGTATATTATAGTTTGAGGATGTTTACAACTTCAATCATTATAATTTCTTGTGAAGTTGATTTTTTTTAAATATGAGTTATAGAACTAATATATGTTATAATTATACGTTATAATATTTGCTTTGAGGTTATAAACTGTATATAAATACAACCTTTTATCATCAAAATATTCGTTTATACAAATTTACCTATTCCTTTAATTTAATAATATAACAGCTGATTTCACCCATCATCTGTAATACGCAAACAAAACCTAGCGTAGATTGTACTTTGGGGTTATGTTTACAGCTTCAATCAATAATATAGCTTATAATATTAATAACTTCTAAATCATTTGCTCTATCAATATGAAATAAATGGCAATTAAAAGATAATATTTTTATCTTTCTTTAAATATATAACTAGCTGACCCGTACGGCGTTGCCCGTGGTGGTTGGTACTTTCAGTCTTTTTAACGTAATGGTATTCTTTTTAAGTGTTCAGTCAGTGAGTAGTATTTGGCTTTTATATATATAGATCTTAAATAATGAAAGCACCATTATTGTCATAATAATAAAAGATCTGAAATTATTATTTTAGTAACTTTGATCCCCCCAAACTCCTCATAAATTTTCTTCATACCCTTTCTTAGGTAGCACTTATGGCCCTAGAGGAAGCTACATACCAAATTTCATTCCAATCCGTTCGGTAGTTTTGAAGAAATCGTGATTTATTTAATAACTTTGATCCCCAAACCCCCCTAAAATTTTGAATTTTTTGAAACTCTTTCTTAGCGAGCGCCTATGGCCCTAGAGGAAGCTACATACCAAATTTAATTCCAATCAGTTCGGTAATTTTGGGGAAATCGTGATTTTGTAATTTTTACCCCCCAAACTCCCCTAAAATTTCCAATTTTTTAAAACCCTTTTTAATGTGAACACTTATGGCCCTAGAGGAAGCTACATACCAAATTTCATTTTAATCCGTTCGGTAGTTTTTGAGAAATTGTGATGAGTGAGTCAGTGAGTGAGTAAGTGAGCGGTATTTCACTTTTATATATATAGATAATATACATAAACACTAAATCTTAACAAATATTCCTGCAGTTTTATAGTCCTTATAATTGTACACATTTACAAATCCCCGTCAGCATTTATGTAGGCTGATGATGTATTTCTGATATGTATCTAATTAATCAACCTGTGATTTTTCGCAGGGGCTTACTAGTATAAAAATAATTCAATGGAAGTGTAAAATAAAATAGGAAGAAAGCAGCTAGTGATAGGTATGAGCTAGCAGAAAGAAGTTTCTTGTCCCAAACAAGGTGCGACGGTTGTATAAACATAAGGGAGACTACAAGGGAGGACTTCCGAGAGAGTTATTTGGGTTGAAATTTACCTAAATTAATGGTATTTTTGTGAAACAAGATACAAATAAGGAATTTTTACATCTGAAAAGAGAAAAAATTATCCCTTACTCATGTAAAAATTAACTTTACAATATATAAATTAATATTATCCTCAGTTCAGCCGGTCTCCAGTAATTAGACTCGAACCTACGCAACTGTGTTGAGAGGCTAACTGCAGCTGTTGGACATACATATTGTAATAAAATGCATACAAATAAATACATTGTTGCATTGCGCTGATTCATTGTTCCTAGAACATGTACAAATTCTGCTTCAGGGAGAGTCCTTTGGTGGTTAGAAAGATACATGACCATGACCATATTCTTTCTTATCTAGTTTTCTAGAACGTCTTATAAAGGGGGGGGGGGGGGGGTAGTGCTTTTTGCAAAGTAGGATATACATTTTGATAGTTTTAAGATTGATGTGAATCTTTGTGTAGAAAAGGATTTTGAAATAACAGGGGCTAAATTTAGTTGCGAGAGGGGGGAAGTGGTCATAATAGGGCTATATAGAACTCCAAGTGGAGCCATCGACTTGTTTCTCAATCATCTTGATTTTCTGTTGCAAAAGTTATGTTCTAAAAGTTTTAAATTTGTTATATGTGGTGACTTGAACATAAATGTTTTAAGTAAATCTAGGTGTACTGACAGACTGCAAGACCTTTTGGCTACCTATAATCTTGAATGGTGCATAGATTCTCCCACTAGAGTGGTGGGATCTTCTGCAACAGCAATAGATAACGTTATATCAAATGTCCCTCATGAATTTTTAACAGTCAAAATTATTCACCAATCATCAACAAACCAATCTAAACAAGTTAGGGATTATCGCCCTGAAAATATTAATAATTTAAAATTTACTGAAAAATGAAGATTGGGAGAAATTTGATGGCTTAAATTACAGATGATAAATTTGAATTCTTTTTCCAAACTTTTATGTTTTGTCTTAATGTTGCTTGTCCTTTAAAAAGAATTCAATTAAAAGTAAATCAAAACAAACCGACAAAGAAGTGGATAACCAAAGGAATTCTGGTATCCAGGGAGAAGTTGAAATTGTATTATGAAATATATAAAACAACTACCTCTCAAGAATTTAAAACATTTTACAAAAATTACAAGCGAATATACAGACGTGTAATAGTGGCAGCTAAATCATATGAAATAAGCAAACGAATTTGTGAATCGGATAATATTAGTAAAACTTCTTGGAAGATTATTAATGATGTTCGCAAACAGAACTTTAATTCTGGCAATGTGGAATTGAAGGTTGATGGAGTTAGTTATTCTGAACCATCGCTCGTTTCAAACTTATTTAATACTTTCTTCACTCAGAATTTATTTTAAGGTAGGAATAGTAAGCCATACTCATTCCGAAACAGAGATATGGAGTCGTCGATGTTTCTTTTGCCTGTGCATGAAGAGGATGTTTCTAGAACTATTAGGAAATTAAAAAATAAAAAGTCCACTGATATTGATGAAATTTCTGTGTGGCTCATCAAACAGTGTTCTGAAGAACTACCAAACCTCTTCAGGTTTTAATAAATTCTTCATTCTCGGAAGGTAAATTCCCAAGTAGATTAAAATCTGCTAAGGTCCTTCCTTTATTTAAAAAGGGTGAAAGAAATGATATTGATAATTACAGACCTATTTCGATACTCCCGGCATTTAGTAAAGTTTTTGAAAAACTGTTTCTAATGCAGCTTCTTAAATATTTAGATAAATTTAATATTCTTTGTTGTAGCCAATATGGCTTTCAAAAAGGAAAGTCCACAATCGATGCAGTAGTCAAGTTAATGGACTTCTTATTGGAAGGTCTTGATAAGAAAAGGGAAGTTATGAGCATTTTCCTGGACCTTTCTAAAGCTTTTGATTATGTTGATTTTAATTTGTTACTTAAGAAATGCAAAAATATTGGTATTAGAGGAATTCCATTACTATGGATAAACTCATATCTCTCCAATAGAACACAGCGTGTTAATGTTGCAGGAAGGCTGTCTAAAGAGACTGAGCTGAGACAAGGAGTCCCGCAAGGATCAGTTCTCGGCCCAGTGTTATTTTTACTCTATATTAATGATTTGTCATCATCAGTACATGCGGATAGGGTAATTCAATTTGCTGATGATACAACACTATGTTTTCAAGCAGATTCTGTTCAACAATTGGAGCAGAAGGCTTTTATACAAGTCAATGCTACTGGACAGTATTTCGCTGAAAACTATTTAAGAATCAATCCATGTAAAACTAAGTACATAAACTTCAGTAGAAAGCATAGCTCAAATCTGACACCAAGTGTCATGCTAGGTGATAGTATACTTGAAGAAGTGCAATCAATAAAATTTTTGGGTCTTCTAATTGATGACAAGTTGAACTGGAATGACCACATTAGAAATATCAGTGCAAAAATTAGCTCAGGTATATTTGTACTGAGAAGTTTGAAGCCATACTGTGGTAGATCGATAATTTTAACAGGCTTGTGTATCATTATTTGAACTATGGAGTTCTTCTTTGGGGAAACTCATCAGTTCAGAACATGAAAAGAGTGTTTGTCTTGCAAAAAAGAGCCATAAGGCTTATTGCAGGGCTACATAAAAGACAAAGTTGTAAAAACTATTTCAAGATTTATGGAGTACTTACACTTCCATGTATTTACATACTTGAAGTGTTGCTTTTTTTTAAATTCAAGTGTGATCATGTCCAAAATATGGATATACACAACTACAGTACCAGACAAGCTTGTGAGTATCGTGCCAGACAGCACAGGTTAAATTTATACAGTAAACTTCCCTCACAAGCTGGTGCAAAGTTCATGAATAAGCTTCCAAAAAGCATTCAAAATTCCCCAAACTACAGGATTTTTAAAAACAGTCTTAGACAATTTCTATTGTCTGGATCCTTTTACTCGGTGGAAGAGTTTGTGCATCACTCGTATTTTGTGATAGATGTGATCTCTTTTTTTTTTTTTGCAAAGCATTTTAACTTTTTAAATTATTATCTTATTAACTTAATTTTTTGTATTTGTATTGATTATTGTATATTTTGCTCTATTTTTTGTACTACTTGTTGTTTAATTGTATTTTGTGGATATTGTTCCAGTATTGTTTTGTGGATTTTATTGTGATATGACTTGTTTTATACAAATTATTTTTGTCAAAGAAAGCAATAAATGAAATTAAAAAAAATATATTGTTCAGATAAATTTGTACCTCGGTAAGCTCCTTTGCTCACGGGGCGAGAGACACTCGAAGTCAAAGGGATTCCCCCTCCACTCGATTTTTTATGTAAGTGAATGGGGATCCCCCAATGAGGCGTTTTACTGTCGAAGCGAGAGAGGCTCGAAATGTTGAGAATGGGAAAAATCGATCATGACGCTTGAAACGTTGAGTTGTGTCTTTTTGACCATGGAGATGTTTAATGTGAAATTTGTGGGAGAAGTTGAAAAACATCCTGTGTTATATAATCATACCATCCAGGAATATTCTATGGAAGAGTATACAGAGAAAGCATGAAATGAAATTGCCAAGGAAGTAAATTTGTCACCTAAGAATCTCATTTCATTACATTTTACTTTCTCACTATACTATATTATAGAGAAAGTATAGTGATCGCAAAAAAAATCGATATTGAGATTTTTGTGGAAATATCCGTTTTGAGACCCCCTGAGTCCAAAAAAGTGTTTTTTACAAAAGGTCTGTATGTATGTATACAAACTAGAGAGAAAACTATTGGATCGATTTCGAACAAATTTGCACCAAACATGCCTATTAGGCCTATACAGATGCACGAAAAAGGATTTTGAAAATTGTTGAAAAACAACCCCCTCTTTGGCCAAAAAACAAAAAAAAAATCAGTTATTATTTTTTTATAAAAAAATCTGCTCTAACGATTTTGATAAAATTTGGCTTACTTGTAGCGCTTAATGTACCCTACCATATGCAGAAAACTGCATCTTTCTAAAAATTTTTGTTTAGCTAATAGTAATAATAACTGATTTTTTGGAGTTTTTTTGCCAAAAAGGGGGTTGTTTTCAAAACCTTTTTTCGTGCATCTATACAGGCCTAATAGATGTGTTTTGTGCAAATTTGTTCAAAATCGATCGAATAGTTTTCTCTCTAGCTAATAATAATAATATTTATTAGTTAATCTCCTACTTTAATGTCGCCTCTCCTACCCCTCCTACAATTAATTATGAAGTCACAATCAATATGTTTAATAATATAAATATGTTTGTGAGAAAGTATGTGCCAGTTATTGGTACCGTTTATTTTCTTTAATATAATTATAGTTACATATTTTTACTGAAGATAAAGATAATCATTAAAAAAACTCCAATCAAATTTAAATTATTGAAGCCATTAATTATATAGAATATTAGGTATTATTAAAACCATTAGTTATTTACTTTAGGGGGTTGTCTGGTTTCTTCTTTTCCTTTTTTCTTATTTTCTTTGTGCCAATTCGATATTAAAGAAAATGTACAACAGAAGAAAGTTTTAAATCCAGGCCATTCTATAGAATGCCAAACATTTTGCATAGCTCTTTTGCAATTATTTTACCGCAACGAATAGCCGAAATGTTAGTTCCGTTCGATGTACCTGTATTCTATGAGTCCTTCTTTTTACCCATCGGTAGGTACCAATAAAACATAATATCTTCCTCATCTTATGATAATTTTAGAAACTTTTGAAGAAGAAAGTTTTGTACAATCTTGGTTGAAGACTGCTAAGACGCATGATGCTCATACCGCTACGAGTCTGTCTCGCCCCGTGGGTGAAGGGCCTAAATGATATTGTTTACACTTGTCAGATATAACAATTCCTTATGTGTGCCTATCCAACGATTACCTCTGGTTTAGGGTAGTACTTACCTAAACAAATTTTTTCAATGTAGGGGCGGCAGATTGCTACTAGCCTCTAAGCGGCATTAGTGTAAATCCGCCTCTGCTCAAAACCACATTTGTTATTTCAACAAGTGAGGTCTACTGTTCACAGAACTACTAGTTTAACACCCCGTTACACGCGTAGTAAAAGTAACACGGTTACACGCATGACGGGGATTCCCTCACTCTACGTTTTTTTTTTTTATCAATAATTTTGCTTCAAAAATAAACAAATTATATAATTTTACAACCCTTGAAATCTTAACTACATTTTTGTACAAAAATATTGTTCACTAATTAATTATTTAAGTTAGTAAAAAATTTTATTTTTAAATGTTATAAATCCCACTAGCAGACCACTACAACACCGAGTTACGTGGTCACACGCTTAGGCGGGGAATCCCTCCCCAACTTGGAATGTTGATGTGGAGTTTTAAAAAAATACTCTAAAATTTTTAAATATAATTTATTTTAAGAACAATAAGATATTTTGCTGTATGCTTACTATTAGAAAAGGATTTTGAAGGATCCTATAACAATTACACACTAATAAGAGACGGTAAATGGTGGATTAGTTTGTTACTCATCCTCTTCATTGTTTTCATTGCATTGTTTGCACGTTGTTGTGGTATGTTCCGTACATATCGCCTTGACACAGGTTTCACATCTGGTTTTGGTCTTTCTATTTTTCTTTGGTGGGCAGTAATGACACCGTTCTTCGTGATTTGTACAACGTTCTTCATCCTCTGATTGCCTCTTTCTTGGAAATGAAAATATCTCCGAAATTCTGGTCTTCACTGTGTTTCCAATGTTAGAATCATAAAGTCGGCGTTTGCAGTGATTGGCTACCAAATCTCTTCCCAACGAATACAAAAAATCTTTCCTTTTGGTTTTGGCTTGATTATTGTGTCTGAATATTACATAGGAATTGATTCCGCCAACATTTAGCAAAAAGAAAAATACTGCTAAAGGCCATCTTGTTGCGATCCTAGACACAGAATATCTTTTCTGAAGGGCGTCACTGGTGTCAACTCCTATTTTAGTCTTATTGTAAAAAGTCACCATCTCCGGTTTCACTCCGTCTGTTGAATCATCCATGGCATCGTCATCATGGAGGGTTGAGAGAAGCAACACAACCTTCTTTGGTTTTGGTTTGAAGGAGCATAGTGTTGACGTTGTTGAAAATCCAAACATGGCGCTTGGGACAGGTCTTGTTTTGTCCTTAGCAATAAACAGTGGAGGTACTTCTTTCTTATTTTTTTTTCATTGTCCCTACAAGAGTTAGTTTTTTCTGTAACAAACTTTCAGCCAATGGAACCGATGTAAAAAAGTTGTCACAGGTAATATTTCTTCCACTGTTCTGCAGATGACTTACCGCACGCTGAACAACAGCTGTGACTGTGTTGTTCAGTTTATATTGACCAGGAGGTTGATTCCCGACAAAGATTTCTAGAAAGGACGTATAATAAGTTTTTGCATCAGAAGTAGCCCAAACTTTTATGCCATATTTTCCGGGCTTCTGTGGCATAAAAACCCGGAAACTGCAACATCCCCTGAAATTTGGAAGCATTTCGTCCACAGTTACATAAGCGCTATGGCTATAATTCGACTTACAATTTTCCACGAAAGATTCAATAATTTCTCTGATACAAAAAAGTTTATCTTGCTCTTTCCTTTGGGGCCTGTTTACATCACCAGTGTCATCAAATCTTAACATTTGTTGCAATAATCTAAATCTGTTAACCCCCATTACTAAGCGAAATATTTCCACTCCAAGACCATCTTTTCGCCATAAATCAAGAAGGTTTTGCTTATTTGACATGCAAACTCCAGACAAGTAAAGCAGACCAAAGTATGCACAAATCTCGTCAAAATCGGTTTCTCTTGCATCTCTATCCCTGCTGTAATTTTGTTGAACAGATCTTATTTTTATGTTTGTGAATTCTACAATCTTCTCAATCAATTCATTTGGGAAAAAATGTTAAAACAATCAATTTCAGATTTTACGTACTTAGCTTCCCTAACTGGCCCTGGTAGCTTAGTAACTATGTTACAAGCTCTGGTTTGAGTTGATTTTCTTACCGGAACATAGCTCCAGGCTGTTTCTCCATCCCTCCCAATGTAGTGTGGCGCGTCCGTATTATTCGCCGTTACTTCTTCACTCTCACTTTGTTCTGATGCACTATCACCTTCAACATTTTGTTGTAAGTCCTGTTCATCCACATCACTGATATCGGAATCCTCTGTCGCTGGTATTTGAGGTGGCTCAACATCGGAAAAGCTATCTAATTCTTTCCATTCAAGCTCGTCTAAAATGTCTATTATATGTTGTTCTTCTAAATTTAAGTCCATCTTGGCAAATAAAACTAAGAATCTATATTAAAAGATATATACACCACTAAATTTAAGAATAATGTTTTTATAAAATAAAAAAGTTACACCAATACACGCGTAGGCGGCGTGTCCCCGCTAAAACCAATATAAACAGTCGTTGTGGGCTGTCTGCCGTCTCAAGGTCAACTAACCGAATTCTCAGGGCAGCGTGGTGGGGAGAGGGAAGATGTCCTTGAGTCTCGCTCTAATACTGCGGCAAGTTTGGCGTTATTTAAACAATAACTAAAAAAGCGGGGATTCCCCGCTACGCATGTAACGGGGTGCTAAAACATTGTAATAAGAATTATGTTGGTGGGACCTTGTCAAAAAGAGCTTTGATATCTGTCATTACATAAACTGTAACTTTGTAATTGTTTTAACTGAGATATACATCCTTGGTAAAAGTAAAAAGTGAACCTGCACATTGCCAGGACTAATGTCACCGGTGCGGATCAGGGACCACAGAATTAAATAGACTGGTCATGCTATAAGCCTGAACATTGTGGGAATTGAAGCTAGGTCGGCCATCTTGTGTGAGAATAGAAACGTCGAGCAGGCCTAGAGAGGATTGAAATTTCCAGTGCACCCTATTCATTTACACCGTGGTTTCTGAATAGCTGAAAATGCTCGAAAATCTTTGAAATTTGATAAATTTGCAGTTTAATAGTGTGGGACGCTATGGTGTGTTCACAATTTGAATAAAAATGGTTTGTCACTTTAAAAATCAAAATATAAAGTCCAAACTTTTTTATACTTTTTAATTCGTTACATCAAAAATTAAGATTGCGAGAAAAATTTTTTAGGGCAGGTGCGTCATGTAAGAGAGTGAAATGTAGCTGAAAAGATACAACAGTTAGAACACGAGCTTCATTTCGCGGGTAATGTGGCAACATGTACGGGCGGCCATTTAACATTTTAAAGGTATTAACAAAAGAAAACTAACAGTGCAAATTTGAGGCCTCTATCTCAACCCTACTCCAAATTTAAAATAATTCTACCACGCAGCTGAGCCGCTGACGTGAGATGAGCAAATTTCCAAAATAAGGTTTATAGGCCTATGTTTTAGGGTTTCAACCAACAATTTGGGAAAAAGGTCTATTCACGATGGTGCTGAATAGCTGCAAAATGGTTCACACGCCATTCTACATATTGGGAGTATCTTCAATACACAAAGCATTGCGTGCTTCGCACGCCAACCCCCGTATCGGGAGTGTCTTGAATACACAATGTATTGCGTGCTTTGCACGCCAATCCCACGGTGGAATCCACCACATGGCTTTGAACCGGGGTATTTCTATGGTATTTTACGTTTTGATCGATTTTGGGGGAACCAAGCAAGCTATAAGGTCGCGTAAAAAAAAAAGTGTGCAGAATAACATCCTACATTTATATTTGTAGAAAAAACGCAAAAACAAATTCACTCTCGTAGGAAAAATATCAAAATATAGTTACTTCCGGTCAAAAAACGTGCTTCCGGTTGGTGGATTTTTTTGGTTAACGAACTAGTCTGAGCGACGTAGACAACCAACATGTGTACCAAATTTGAACCAAATCGGACTTAAAATGCGTCCGTTAGAGTGCGCACACATACATACATAAATGTATACATACATACATAAATGTATACATATATATATATATATATAAATACACCTATCTATTTGGCGGCCGTCAAAAAGTAAGCCATTTGGCTGCCACCCTTTAGAGAAGAGTATATCCATGTTTTAACTTGCTAAATTGATTGTGAACTTCTACGGATCACTATATTATATTTTTATTAATTTATGACTCCTTTAAGATCATGTTTCAATAATGGTGCTATTTGGCAGCAGCAAGATTGCGGCGATTCGGCGCAGCGTGAATATAGGTCCCTTTTGGCTGCCATATGTGTTTGGTATGGGTACATTTAGCTGCCGGCAGTGTTGTCAAGTCGAACAGGTGTATATCTCGACTATTCGGCTGCCGGTGTCAAACCTACATAAAAGGACATTTTAAGCAACTATAAATTTTTTAAAGTGTTTTTAATTATATTTTCCTAGAAATCTTTCATAATTTTCTGGGAAAATTATTTCTGTATGGCTAAATGAACTTAGCTGTGTGCTTTTCTTTAATTTAAACTTCTGGTTTGATCTCCAAAGAAACCAGCTTGTATATCTTCACTCATAATGCCCTTCCTTTTTTTTTTAATAACCTATATAGAAAATTAGTAATTAGGAACTTTTAAAATTAAAACTGCCATGTAATAATTTGTTTATTGCTGGACAAATTAAATTGCATAAAGCATGAACAACAGGAAATAAAAAACAAAATAAGTAAGTCTAGTAATAACTAACACTTATATAATAGAAGTGATGACAAGCTCTTCTTCTTTCACTCAAAAACTCCTTTAAATTGTAGTAAGTCTTAGTTTTTAAACAATGTCTTGAACCCTTTCCTTTTGAACTTGTTGGTAAATGGCTAAAAAAGGTTTTCATACTTTAAATGGTATGTCTTTTATTATTTGATATTTTGTGATTTGGTATGGCCACTTTATTTGTATTCTTCAAAATTTTTATATTGAAGTATTCTTTTAAATATTCAAAATATTTTTTGGAACAAAATATATTATAACATATAAATAGATGTAAGGGTTAATAATTAGTTTTATTTAAAGATAGTCTTGCAAGAATAATTTTGCCTTTTTTCCTGCTCGAATGGATTTCTGTTTTTGTAAAATAAATAGGTTTTGGATATTAGAATTTAAGTTGCCCCAAATTATAATAGGATAGCTCAATTTAGGGGTAATTAAACAATTATACACCGATAGTAATGCAGTTTTTGTACAAAATGTCAATAACCTTCTGATAAGAAAAATATTTGATGAAATTTAATTACTCAAAGAGTTTAGATGTTCTTAAAATGTAATGTTGTTGTCTAGTTAATTGTATTATTTTGTTATATAAATTGGTCATAATATGAACAGTCACTTGCGTTTCCTTTGAAATACCCATAATACATTTTGAGGAAGCTTAAGTGTTTTCGGAGTAGATTTATGACTATTTACATTCTCTATCATTAAAGCTAAAATTTCCAGTTTAACATACTAATTTCAAAGGGGAGGAGATAAATAACTAACTTTGTTTTGTTTATAATTAATTGTAACATCCCTAGCTATGATTATATATTTTACTAACAATCTCTTAATGAATATATATGTTTATTAATAATAATTAATTGTAACATCCCTAGCTACGATTATATATTTTACTAACAATCTCGTAATGAATATTTATGTTTATTAATAATAATAAATTGTAACATCCCTACCTACGATTATATATTTTACTAACAATCTCGTTATGAATATTTATGTTTATTAATAATAATTGTAACATTCGTAGCTACGATTATATATTTTACTACCAATCTCGTTATGAATATTTATGTTTATTAATAATAATTTTATTGTAACATCCCTAGCTACGATTATATAGTTTACTAACAATCTCGTAATGAATATTTATGTTCATATTATTATGCTAATAATAATTGTAGCATCCCTAGTTACCATTATTAAATACATAAAGTTATTTATGTACATCGTAGGAATAATTCATTTTGGTCTGTGACACAAATAATAGTTTATTATAAGTTACAATAACATTGTAGACAGCAAACTAGTTGAACCCTCTGTTACGTATATACACATGGACAACTAAGTTCTTATGAATACAGTTACTAAACCTAATTTTGAAGGTAAAAACATTGTTTATTAATTATATTTTTGCAATGCAGATGAAATTATCCGAATGCACCCTTCGCATTTTAGCATTTTTAATTTTCCTAAATTCCATAATTCCTCCCGTAAGGTCTCGGAACAGAGTCTCCTATTTTTGGAGTTACCCGTATGGTAACCCTAAATAAATATAGTAGTCATAGTAGTGTCTACAGTTGTAGAGAAAACACCGGCAGAGTGTCGAACCGGGGCCTCTCGTCAACTATCAGACCTTCTCAGTCATGTTACGATATTATTCGTCCATCTTCTCGGCTGCATTTAAAATCATTGGGCTTGCACAGTCTTATCAAACAAACCTGTGGTCATCGGTTTAATTAACCACTAATCTAAATTTCTTAACGAACGTAATTATACATTATTGTTTTATTAATTTTTTCTGTTTAAACATAGTTTTTACTAAAGAAAAGGACAATTTGTGTTTAGTGGGTCTCGGCCGGTATTTAAGCGTTTTGTTGATCTTCAGTAGGCTATTCCATACTAAAATAAGTCACTATCGTATATATTATAAAACCAATATTTACATACAATACTAGTGTACACGTTAGTGTAATTTATTTATTGCAGTTAATTGGATGTGTTTTGTTCAAAATTATTTGGACAAGTTTACAAGATACAATCATATGAATACAATTTTTCTAAATAGTAGGCCTGTGGAGTGTGACCCGTGTAGGGCCTACCGATTTTTTGCTCGCAATACTCGGGTGACTCGGAGAGCCCTTCTCCCCGACCGGCTTAGTTCTTGGTATTTATTTACCGTATGATTTTCCTATGTCATACTGTACAAATATAATTAAATAAAGTTATCGTAAAAAAAAATTTTGAAATGACTTTGTTACTGAATAAAATAAATCAATAGGGAATAAAAATATACGCAAAGTAATACAGGAAATAATAGGATACATCATATCGGTCTTCAAAGATTTAAATCCAGTTGTCTGATCCATGAAATCACCACTTCATCAAGCTCGTGTTGACGAGCTA
>JAGFPH010001958.1:0-10842 GCA_018207615.1 Philaenus spumarius
TGATCAAGTTGCAAGTGGCTATAATTTGCTCGTAGTTATGCTACTTGGTAGCTTTAAGTGTGAGCATTTTTATTCTTTTCTCCTGTCGGGATTGCTCAGGGAACGTGCTATTACGTGTTACGTCTAGACTGCCTAGTCGCTTCCAGTGTGATAACAAAAACCTAAATAAAAATTATAAAATACGTAAATTTAGACTGGGATCTGAAGGGCGGTTGAGTATGCATGGAAAGCCTGACGCAATTTTATTTCTGATTATTGTTATAGGCACTATATAGTGATCATGAAAAGCCATGTAGTCGCCCCCCAGCGTGGTCGACATCGCCAGTTGGAGAGGGAATATGGTGGGGGTGCCGTTTATTAAAACGCTTATAACTTAAGAACCGTTCAAGATAAAACATTGAAAAAAGCGACAATATACTCCATAAAATATTAGCTTTAAAAAAGGTTTTTACGTTTACATTCGTATAGTTGTTGGTTTATGAGTAAAGAGCATTTTTATTGGTAAATGAACAAAAATGGTGATTCAAATATGCAAAACCAATAGTTTTGTAATAAGAAAATCACTAAACAGGTCAAATATAGACATTTAAGTTATTAAAAGTGCTTCAATAAATTTAAGAAAGGATGTTGAACAGTTAATGCTACTGTAGAGGTGTTTTATACGTAGCACTAATATATACAAGTGCTCCGCGCGCGCCACTGGCGACGAAAATCCCCACATTTTATACTTTGTTCTAGTTTTTCTAATGTTTAGTATGAAGGACTGGTTTGACAAAAAAATCATTCAGTACTTGTTTAAAGAACAGTAAATTTACCACAATTTAAAATGAAAATCATCTTCCTGAGGATTATACTTTTCGAGTTGCAGCCACTCAAATTTCAAGCAAATTTTCAAAATTTTAAAAAAATTTTAGTTTTTAGATAGTATTTGTGTTTTTTCACCGTGAAATAAGGGGGTTTCAGCAAAAATAATAAGGACTAACTTTAAAGTACAAAAATATAACTTAAATATGTGACCGAAATGGGATTTCTAACAGAATAGCTTCTGAGATACAGCTGTTTGAATTTTGGGTATACTTCCAAGAAATAAATAATATTATGGAATGTAAAAAAAAAAAAATTAAGTAGTTGAAAAATGTAAGTTGTTAGCACTAGGGTACAGTTACATACAATAACATCAAATTGCATTACATTAAACAAATTATATTTAGCAAAATTAAAAATGTTATATAACATAATAAATACTTAAATATTATATCCGGCACCTCTTTGAAGGGCTTGGGATTGAGGTAAGTTCTTTGTCTAATTCACTGCCCTTTCCTCCTCAGATGGTTGATACTTGTCAACATTGAAAAGGGGAACCACGCAAACACTCTCTAGTACAGTCAAATTAGACCAAAACTGGAGAATAAAAAAAAACAAAGGTCTGATTGTTTGAAGTTGTTCATTACTTTACGTGGTAAAAAGTCTCCTCCGATATAGCGACGGGTTTGGGGGTGGGAGGGGGAAGGGGTAAAAAATGTGTCTTTTTTAAGTTTTTTAGGGCGTATTTTCAAAACATTACCCCCTAATGTTAATTATGCGGTAAATCGCCAAGAAATTTTCAATTTAAACATGTTTCAACCAAACCTAGAGAAATACCTTACTTTTACCCCTCCATATCTCCAAAAAATATTGATCGCAGCAAAAAAAAGTATAGAACCATTTTTGTAGAGAATTTAATTTAATTTAGAAAGTTGTAGAACAAACTAAGCTCTAAAGTGAAGGGTTTATGAAATATTAAAACAAAAACCTAAAAACACACATTTTTTACCCCTTCTCCCCAAGTGAGGGGCACTTGTATTAGTGCTACGTATAAAACATCTCTACAGTAGCATTAACTGTTCAACATGCTTCTTTTAAATTTATTGAAACACTTTTAATAACTTAAATGTCTATATTTGAGCTATTTAGTGATTTTCTTTGAACAAAACTATTGGTTTTGCTTATTTCAATCATCATGTTTTTCATTTAACTATAAAATGCTATTTACCCATAAACCAACAACTATACAACTATAAACGTAATAATCTTTCTTGAAGCTCATATTATACGGAGTATATTGTCGCTTTTTGCAATGTTCTATCTTGAACGGTTCTCAAGTTATAAGCGTTTTAATCCTGGACTAATTATTGTATTATTAAGAAAACAATAATAAAAAAGTACTAGATTGTACGTTCTGTTAAAATAAAATTGTTTAATTAAGTAAACCTATTTAAGTAGGTTTTGGTAGATTAGGGGTTTGTAAACTAACCTAAGATCCTTGGCACACTCTGCAATCAAAATTTTATGTAATTTAGATTTATATTCAAAATATTTGACTTCTGACTAGATGTCTGTAGTCAAGAATTACAAACTTTTTAAAACCAATAACATCAAAATAAAATAAACATATTTGAATATAAGTTAAAAATACAGTAGGCCTATATCAAATTAGTTCCTAATGTAAAGTTAGGAAATAATGCAAACCCATATTGTAGGCAGTTTGCCAAGGCCGACGGTTTGAATGGGGTGTCTTTAGGAGTGCCAGTAACAATAGATTTATTTGCGATGGCTACCTGTCCTCCAGCACGACCCTCGCCCTAAACTGACAAAAATACTACACTACACATTTGTGGATGTATGTTTTGAAGAACATGTTTGCCCTATTCTGTATTAAAATGCTTACATACGGTATTGTTTAAATCTAATGAAAAAATCCAAATTTGTTTACCACAATAGTCGTTTAAATGAAAAAACCTATGCAGAAAAAAGCCTACTAAAAAGCGTTTTACAATAATTCATACAATTTAAAATTACAATTAATTGTTGTGTCTTTGTATCTACCTTATTTCGAATGTAGATGAAATCATGTTACAAATATTGTGCATTAAATGACTATACAAATTATTAATATACATAAATATAGTATTATCTCAACTAATATTGAGAAACAACTATTAAAGCGACATTAATTTAATCTATAACAGCACAAATAATAAAATATTATTATTTGAAAAAAGATTACAGACTTGATTCGTCTTGCTGTTAATTATAGTTAAAGTAGCTTACAATTTACTAAAGAAATTATATGTATTGAAATATGATTCAAGAGCGGGAGCACAATTAGATAATACATTTTGTCAAAATGTTCAACATTTTTATGAACTTGATCGTATTTGATATTATTGATTTACTTTAAATGTGTTTTAGAAAAGTATTAACTATAAAATTTAATGATTTGTTGACATCTTGAAAAGTAAAAGTAACTATTAAGGTTTAGTTAAATATTTCAGGTCTGAAAAATTGGTGCGTTTACTGATGTACGCGTTTTAGAAGTTATACTTCTTTGTGTGAATAAATTATTACGTCTTATTGTTGAAAACATAATATTGTCAATAAATCATATATTATTTCAACTTTATAGAAAAGAAAGTGAAATCAATATTTAGAAGTGACCAGCTAATCAATTACAATTGTGGGGATACAAATTAAAATTAGTTTTTTCTTAATAATATAATTATTTATTTATTATAGGCTATAATTTGTAAGTTTTTGTTAATACAATGGAAGCAACTAGGCAGTCCAGACGTAGTTCGTAATCGCAAGTTGCTCGAGCAATCTGGGCGGGAGCAAAGGATAAAAGACAATTTTCACACTTAAAGATTCCAAGTAGCCTGACTTCGCACGAATTACATCCACTTGCTTCTAGGCGTATCATATTATTGTAGGTGAAGCATATAAAGGCTATTAATTGCAAACGTTTTGTAATCTTACGAAACATCTGTTTTTAAAGGTATATACAAATTGTTTAAGAAACTAACGAAACAATCAACATTTCTTTAATCACATTAGTCATTTAGTTTTTAAGCCCATGCAAAAACCATAATAGAAAAGCTTTTTTTAAAATTTCACACAAATTAAAATTGCAATCATTATGTAAGCATACAGAAAGGGAGACGCACCATCGCTTGGACACCTTAGTGGTGAATGAGAGAGGGCCGTGCCACACTATTACTGTTTCATAAATGTTTGTATCTTTAATAGATTTTCTGTCATGTATGAAAATAACACCACTGGTTTGTTTGAACATTTTATTTGAAATAAACATTTGTTTTAATAGCAACATTAAAATAAACATCTCTTATATTATTTTTAGAATATCCTAAAAACGACAAATATCTTAAAATTCTTAATAAATTATACCGTTACTGTAATTTAAACTGTTGACTGTTGGCCCAAATTTGTGACTTTTGGTAACACCCATTGTATAAAAATCGAGTATCTTGTACAAAATACATATAAAACGATAGCACACAAGGAATTTTCGAAATCGTGACCCCGAATAGCTACGTGTGATGTAGCAGGTCTACAGTTATAAATGAGATTACAGTTTATGACTATGAGATTACATTAACTTTATTAGCTATGACTATGAGTGCAGACTGCATTGGAATGTGCTGAATTTCTAGGTGACGTGTGAATCCAAGCCTCGCTTGCTAAAGACAAAGGGCAGTCTGGGTAGGGATGTTGGACCGGTAGCACAC
This sequence comes from Philaenus spumarius, assembly GCA_018207615.1. Classification (NCBI taxonomy): domain Eukaryota; kingdom Metazoa; phylum Arthropoda; class Insecta; order Hemiptera; family Aphrophoridae; genus Philaenus; species Philaenus spumarius. The sequence continues at coordinate 4,566 of JAGFPH010001958.1, forward strand.
GTATAAAGATAATCATAATTGTAGAAAAAATAAGTTAGGTGTTGAATAAATTGGTACACCGCAACTTAAATTGGTGCAGCGGTCCTTACATAAGATTCTTTCTATATAAACTATCGTTCTCTTATCGTTCAAAACATATAAAACTATAACGCAATAGGTATCATTAAGCATTATGACCATTAACTGTTAAAATCATTCTTTCCGTACACAAAAACGACAAAAGTTTTTTTCCGTATAAAAAAACGATACCCCACAAGGTATTTTCAAATGTTGGATCAAAGTTGTGACCCTTTCGTGTAATGAAAATTTCTTTATCAAAATCTGATTTCTCGTATCTAAATACATATTAAACCATATTAAAAACAATAATTTCAAAATTTTTACCTCAAATAGTGCCCCTAAAGCACTACGACTCTTTAATTGCTAAAATATAGTTTGTCGTACCCAAAAACATAAAAAACGATATCCCACTCGGTATTTTCAAAATCAATACCCCGAAGCGCAACGACATTTTCCCTGTCACAGTAAGATTGTTCATACCCAAAAACATATACAACAATATCTTTGACGGTATTGTCAAAATTTTGATTCCAAAATCGTGACCCCGAAGGGCTACGACCCTTTCCCTAACAAAATCGGGTTTCGCGTATCCAAAAACACGTTAAACGATACCACACAAGGTATTTTCAAAATGTTTTCTCAAATTTGTTAACATTAGCTCTACGACTATTTCTTTATCAAAATCTGATTTCTGGTACCAAAATACCCACTAAACCATACCCCCACACGATATATTCAAAATGATATCATAAAATAGTAACCCCGAAGCGCTACGACTCTTTAACTGTCAAAATCTGATTTCTCGTACCCAAAAACATATAAAAAGATATCTCACACTTTATTTTCAAAATTTCGACTCCAAAATCAGAACCCATAAGCGCTACGACATTTTTCCTGTCACAATCAGGATTTTCATACCCAAAAACATATACAACAATATCCTACATGGTATTTTCAAAATTTGGTTCCAAAATCGTGACCCCAAAAGGCTACGACCATTTCCCTAACAAAATTTGGTTTCGCGTACCCAAAAACACGTTAAACGATACCACACAAGGTATTTTTAAAATTTTTTCTCAAATTTGTTACCCTTTCGCTCTACGACTATTTCTTTATCAAAATCTGATTTCTGGTACCAAAATACCCACTAAACCATACCCTACACGATATTTTCAAAATGATATCATAAAATAGTAACCCCGAAGCGCTACGACTCTTTAACTGTCAAAATCTGATTTCTCCTACCCAAAAACATATAAAACGACATCTCACACTTTATTTTCAAAATTTTGACTCCAAAATCGAGAGCCTTAGGCGCTACGACCCTGTAACTATTAACCAGGATTCCCCATACCAGAAATCTTATAAAACGATACCCCACATGGTATCCTCTCTCTTTAATCCGTTGGTAGCAATGTTCTCGATACCTGTGCGCGTATTTATTTTTAATTTTGATGCACCTAACGCCCGCGAATCATACAAATGCACTCTCATTACATTTTCTAAACGTTACACTAAGTAACTGCTCAATCCATGGAAAGAGTGTAAAAAAATTAATTCGAAATCGCACAGTCACAGGTAATACAATACTATATTGTAGTAATTTCAGGTCTGGGTATGTACCATGCCGTACATTTATGTTTTAATCAATACACTAAGTAAATACAAACAGTTTAAGAGCTTTTCTATTGAAATCGCATAGTCAGAAGTTGTTATTTAGGTACTGGGATTGTATATTACTTTGACCAACTTGAGTAAGATATCTAAAGATATATAGTAGAGCCGTATATAAATAATATACTTTTCTAAGGTGTCTTAAGTTGGTTTTGTCCAACTTAAGACGCCTTGATCAACTAGAGGTTTCTGAGCCACATGAGTTGTAATATTTTCCGCGCCATATCAATTTCGATCTCAAAAACAGAACTATATATATATATATACATATCTATATATATATATATATATATATAAATATATTTATATATGATTTTTGCCTTGTTTTTGTAATATATGGCGTCCTGTAGATAGATGGCAGGATTTCGACTTTACTGAGTCATTATCAAGTCATATTTAGCACATTTTTTATGAGTTAAAACTTGGGTCACTATATAGTTACCTATTGGCAAACCTTTTAACCACGGTACATTATGTGAATTTTGTGGTGTTAGTTTATTCAATGTGACTGTGAAATGTGTAAAAATTGTGTTAAATGCCACTTGAGAATGACTCTGTGAAGTCGAAACTGAGGTCGTCAATCTAACAATACTAGAATATATAGATTACTTAATATTAGTACAAGAAGTAAGTCTTAATGAAAACTTATAACATTTGTATTTAAAAAAATGATTTGTTGTGAATTATTCCCTTAACTTACATCAACAAATGAATATGACGTAGAAACATTTAATACATGTTTTAACACATATTTTGAATGACGAAGATTTAGAAAAAACTACACGTTTATTTACTACCTTAAATTACGCCTTTAACATAATTTACGTCGTTTTTACTACTTCCTAACCGAAATTCTCAAGAATATATAATTTTTATGCTAACTAAAATGTGACTTATTTTATTATTATAAAATTGTAAGTGTTTTTACATCATTGAGTTTGTCATGGTTTAAGAAAATATATATATTTTTTTATAATCAAACTGTGTAGGTTTCATTATAAGGGTTCATCTCAAGTCCAATTTTCTGAAAGTGTTTCTCTCTTAAAGCGATTGATCGAACTCTTTTGTTAACTGACCTGTATTGTTATATAAAGCACCTAAAGAAATGTGATTTATTTCTTACACAAATAATCAGAGAGTAAATGCTGTTATAAGGTTATGACAGAAGGAAAAAGAAAATCAGTAAAACCCATTTTAGATTATCTGTCGGTAAAGAATTTAATTTTTGTGACTAATTGACTAACACATCATGATAAATACTTTGTCTTGCTGTTATCGTTTAAATTTGAGGTCGTTGATATTTGAGGTTTGTGAAAGTTTTTACCATTTTTATTTTATTCTTGGCTAAACTTCAAGTTGTAAGAAGTTCAAATAGTACTTAAAGAAATTCACTTTAAAATAATGGAATACACTATCTTGGTTGAACAAGTTTTAATAAAGTAAAATGATTGACCTTAAATTGTTTTAATATTCCTTTGTGTTAGTCAAAATAATCAACAAATGTTTTTAAACCAGAAATTATTACATTTTTGTTATTTCTGTATTTGTGATGGATATTATTGACTATACAATAGGAATTATTATTATTTACAAATAGGAATTCAAAATATTTTCTAACACAAATATTTGTTTTGATATTTTAACGTCCATTAACGAAATTATACTCTTTATTGTTATTGGCTTGAGGGTGAAAATGTTAAATCTTAATTATATTATTATTGAAAGGTTGTATTTTATTTTTGTTGTTTTATATGTGCAGGTGTATAATGATAAAACAAACTTATCAAACATGTGTCAACAGATCTGAAAAGATCGTGAGATTTAAATATACATATACAAGTGTTTGCACTCTAACGCCAACATAGTAAAGAGGGGTCGAATTTTAATTAACACGTTGGTTTTCTGAATTGCAAGGACGAGTTCTTTAACCAAAACAATCCTACAACCGGAAACACGTTTTTTCACCAATATTATAAATGTTTTGATATTTTTCGTTCAAAACCTTTTTTTGGATTTTGTCTAAAATATATAGAAGTTTATTATGCACATTTTGTTTTCTACACGACCTTATAGGAATTCTACTAAATATCTATCAAAACATAAAATACGTAAAAGTAACCGGTTCAAATACATTTAGGCTATTTTACTTCTGACACAAGGTCGAGTTGTAAACTCGGGAAGCGATATTTTCCGAGCGAAGCTGCGAATTAACCGAGGCTGGAGGTTGATGTGTATAATGATAAAACAAACTTATCAAACATCTGTCAACAGATCTGAAGAGAAGAGTTCCATCTCTCCAAAATATGAAATGACAGAAGACTGGTATAATGCACTGCTTAATATTTACCCAAATCACAAGTGCTGTCAATCCCATTCTAGTTTTGGTTAGTTGAAATTTTCGTAATTTTCATAATCCGCAGAACACATTTTCGAGGGGTATCATTAAAAATGGTATGTATACATATATATATAAGTGTTCGCACTCTAACGCCAACATAGTAAAGAGTGAATTCATTTTTCCGATATCCAGGTCACTAATATGTATAATAAAGTACAATACATTTTATTTTCCTTTTATTTATAGAGGGACTTTTTGATGATGAGATACATTCTCGAAACGCGTCAATTTACTTTTATAAAAGTAATGACTAGTAAAATTTCAATAAACACGTTGGTTTTATGAATTGCAAGGACGAGTTCGTTAGCCAAAACGATTCTAAAACAGGAAACACATTTTTTCACCAATATAATAAATATTTACTTTTTTTGTTTGTTTGCCTTATTGGACTGGGTATAAATATTTCATAAATACCTGTGTATCGCTTTTTTGTGCTGCTCACAGTCCTGTTTAATGTCTCTATATTTAACGAGACAACGATCGTTTCGCTTTTAGATCAGGCATTTTCAAGTCACTTTAAAATTCATAAACAATAATTGGCATTATTTTAATGCACGTCAAAAATATCACATAAAGTTTTTACACACCAAACATTACACAAAACAATTAAATTTTTCTTTTTTAAAAACAAATTTAAAAAAACAAACGAGTATTAATTTAAATATAGAGACATTATACAGGACTGTGAGCAGCACAAAAAAGTGATACACAGGTATTTATGAAATATTATAAATGTTGAAATGTGCTGGAATTAAATATTTTTGGGATTTTGTCTAAACAATATAGGAGATTATTCTGCACATTTTGTTTTTTACACGACCTTATACTAATTCTAGTTCAACCAATATCTATCAAAACATAAAATAACGTAAAAGTAACCGGTTCAAATACATTTTGGTTATTTTACTTCTGACACGAGTCCGCAAGGTCGAGTTACAAACCTGGGAAACGATAATGAACCCCGGGGGTTTTCCGAGCGAAGCAGCCCATGAACCGAGGCTGGAGGTTGAGATGAAACTAATTTCTAATATAGTTTGTACACACAGGAAAAATTATGACCAATTTCCCAAATACTTGGTTACAACCTAAAACATATAAACCCAATTTGGAAAATTTGCTCAAAACAAGTCAGCGATTAAGTTGCTTAATCGAATTATTTTAAGTTTGTTCAATTTCTGTAGTCATTTGAAAGTTACCGATTGTAACCTATGAATAATTGTGCTTTGTATCAGAGTTATAACTACACAGGGCGAGGGGAAAGTTAAGATAAACGAATACAACAAACTGTGATGGACAGATTTTGACCTGGGATATCTTTAAATTATCATTCTGTACAACACAGAAAAATTCATATCAGGAGGACCCGGTAATAAAATTTTTTTTTTAAAGCAAACCTGTAATATAACTTCATATTCTTATAGTTTCTTTTTCTCTTTCAGATGAAATACAAAATTTTACGATGATTTATTTTCTAACTGTAAAACACTCTGATCATTTATTGTGAAAAACTGTTAATAGTTTCCCCCTGTTAAAGTTACAAGCTCAAAATCACTCACAAACTCAGAAGTTGTACTAAAAATCAACAATATAGTAATTAATATCTAGATAAGGAAAAACAGTTTTGAAAATTTTAAATTTTTTTAAATACAACAATAGTATGAAATAATGTTTATGTTTATTGTTCTTTTAATTAGAAACCGACATGAAAGTTATATTCCAGACAGTTTGTCACCCTGTATAATATATAGACTGTAATGAATGATCGGAAACAACATTTTAGCAAAATGATAAAATGTCAGATTGTTAAAGTCAAAGCTACTTTTGTCATTACTCATCTTTCACTGGACAATGCAAGATCATTTCTTAAACATTAACAATGTCCTGTCATATCCTTACTGTGTAAACACAAAGCAACATACTTCATGGTCAAACAGTTTCAGTATCGTGTAAAGCAGAACCATCAATATACAGGATTCTAAAACTGTCTAGTAACTGCAATATATTCTAAAACTGTCTTTTAACTGATAATAAATGGGATGTGATTTTTTTACGCATCAAGTATAGAGTTCTTGAATATCTAAGAACTAAGTATAGATTCCTTGAGTATATGACTCTACTCTGTGATTAGTGGCCTGATGTCTTAAA
>JAGFPH010001958.1:10942-21712 GCA_018207615.1 Philaenus spumarius
GTTCGTGTGTTTATTGAATGTTAAGTGCGTGTAAATGTTTTGTGTTTGTATGTAACTATGTGTTAAGTGTTTGTGTTTGACGAAGGGAAACCTGAACTGCTTGAAAATGGCTGAATAGCCGAAACGGCCGTCGTTTAAACGACGATAGTATAAGAATATACTTATTAATACTATAAATCCTTATTTACCACGAACTCTATTACTGTTTTTAGAATGTTTGAACTACCGAATGTAAGATATCTTTTAGTTTAAAAGGAGGGTGCCAATTTTCTTTTCTTATGTTGTTCATCAGCTGAATTCTCTTTTCATTATATGTACTACACTAAAAAATATATGTTGTAGGTTGTATGGTTTCTTGTTCATCTATAGAACGTTCTATACAGACAGGGGATATTACTTTGCCTATACGATATAGATATAAGAGTTGGCATGTCCAAATTTTAATCTACATATCGATACTATAATTTTACTCCTTTAGTTACAACCGTTAGACCACGGTACTTTAGTTATTGTTGGTTGTATATCCTTGTACCACAATGCTTTATTTACATTTCCAAAATTCTTTACAACCTGCTTATTTTGTAAATAATTTCGGTGACATGTGATATCTCTCTTAGGTACAACAGTCTGTTTTGAATCCGTCGTTAGCTGCTCTTTTTGCTAACCTATCCACGAACTCATTCCCTGTCAAACCTACATGACCTGTGATTCATTGCAATACTATTTCGATGCTGGGGTTTTTTTAATAATATGTCTACAATATTAAACACAAAGAATTCTTGCGATTCCATCCTCATATAGCTCTTGATCAAATGCAGACTAGATTGAGAATCTGTGAAAATAACAAAACTCTTGGCACTATTAGATGTTAAGGCATACTGCACTGCTTTATATAGACCGTATAATTCTGCACTAAGACTGGACATTATTGAATTTAATGTGTAACCAATACATGTAAGTCTATTGTGGTCCCACTGCCACCGACAAGATAGCCTATCTTTGATCCATCGGTATATATGGGATACGATTTATTTATAAGGCAGTCTATTTTAGATCTGGCAAATTGAATTATTTGATGTATAATGTTGTCCTTTTTTTGAATTTATGCCCTCAATTTATTCATTAACTGTCAGGTTTTTTTATATTTATTGAAGTAATATTTTCTTCAAAATTAAAGAAAGGGTTGGATGGGTGGTTTAGTTAGGTCAAGTCGAAATGAGCTAGTATTCTTCTTAAGGATATTAAATATAGAGGTTAATTTTTCTTTTTCCAGTATCTGTGGTGTGCAGTGAGAAGCTCAACTCAAACACATCGGAATAGTTATGGTAGAGCCTATCTGAAATTTATTTTGACCCATCAGCCAGGTATTGCCAACGCACTTTTAGAGGGTGTATAGCTGCTTCCCTTTCAAATGCTATAATTGGTGTTGATTTATGGGCTCCTAGACATAACCGGAATGCAGCATTCTGAATGGTATCAAGTTTATATATCCATTTTTTTGCCACATGGCCAAACAAAAAGACACAATATTCAAGTTATGTATCCTATGTCGGGTGAATAGCCTTACATTTGCTAGGATTAAAAGTGGAATGAAGTTTATTGAAAGCTTGAAATAGTAGGTCACTAAATGCAAAGTGATATTTTGCTTAGCATTTAATTTTGATTTGTGCACAGTAAAGATTATGATATCATCAGCATATTGTAAAGAAGGAGCTAATGGTTCAACATAAACATTAATTTTAGCTATATAAATAGAGAACAGAAGTGGACTAAGAACACTTCCTTATGGAAACCCTTTGTAAGTCAATAAGGAAGTCTTGAAACTTTTTAATGTAAACCGAGGTCTAGTTGTACCTCATTTTAAAAGCCTTAGTTAGTACACAACTGTGCAAACTCGATCTCAAAAGGACGATGAAGTATGAAATGACCGCCACGAAAATATTTAAATATTATGCGAATAATGTTTCTTAATGATATGGGTGTTTCATTTATCGTCCCTTCTTGCAGGTATCATTAAGCGACAAAAAGTGATACGTTTAGTTTTCTCTTAAATTTATGTAGTCAATTATTTTAATGTTGTTCTTAAACTACCGGTATACTAATTAGTAAAATCCCAGAAATCACAACTGTAATAATATAATTTGCAACTTTCCAAAATAAATAAATTGGTAAAAGTATTGCGTGGCCATCAAGATCACCGTTTCTTAAATAATTAGATAGTTTTTCTTTGGGGATATTTAAATATGAATGTTTATACACATAGACCTAGAGAACCGAATGATTTAAACGCTAGGATTGAGCAACACATTTCTTAAAGTTCCTAATGAACTGAAAACAAGTACTACTAATGAGTTGTACACCCGTCTTGTAGTTTGACAAGATACACTAGGAGGACACTTTAAACAATTGCCACATTATGGGTTTTACTTTAATTATGATTTTTAAGTGATATAAGTGTTAATAAATGGACTTGGATAGTTAATTCTGACTTCAGTATTTTTTTATTTACTGAAATCTGCAAGTAAGGATAGTGAATTAAGAAACATTCGTTGCAAAATATTACAATCTTTGAGAAGCTGCCACGTCTAACTGGATGGTCTTTTTGCGGTCTGGTTTGCATTGTTCTGTTCTAAAAACAAATACCTTTAAATGTGGTATAACTGGAACTAGGCTTAAATTTAACTACCTTAATATCTCCTAAGTATGCCATCCCCGGTCACGCTAAAAACAAGTAAATAACGTCAAACTTTTGTTTATAGTGCCAAATGCATCCATATATACAGATATTCTGTGGTCGCTGGGTGCATCTAGTTTGTACCCTCTGGGAAGATGTTTTACTGTTAGTTTTTTTCTGTGTTTGTGTTTTACAATATCTCTAAATAGTGTAGTTACAGGTATTCTATAGTCTTCATTTTAAAGTTATTTCCGTCTTTTCTTTTTAACAAATTTCCAGAATTGCACACATTTTAAGAGTTAAACTAATTTAAGATTTTAACAAACCTTAATATTTGAACTAATCTGAAGCAGATTTTTATTTCTATTGTTTATTATTTCTAGTCGTAGCTAATTGTTTTTTTTTTTTTGAAATTTTGTGTATATTTGTTTTTTAGAATGTATTAGAAAAATAAATGGGTTTTAGGATTCAATTTACAAAAGATTTGCATTTACAAACTCCAAGACCAATGATAAAATCTATTGGGGTTTTCTTACTATAATCCTGTTCATCTTACTCTAGACAATGTCGTACATGATAGCCTAAGGCCGGCCACACACATAATCAGACTCAGACACGGTTAGTCACGTTTAGTCATTTTGACTAAACGTGACTAAAACGAGGGGTTTAGCATGGGTGGTTATGGGATCGCCACACACTAAAACGAACTTAACGAAAAGACACAATTAGACGCCTAAAGACGATTTTTCCTTGACTGACGCAGCTCTCTCGAAAGACACCTTTAGCCAAAAGCTATCAGACACTGTCCGTCAGAGCCACCTGCGCATGCGTGGTCAAGGTGGTATTCTCTTCCCGCTCTGTACAATCAGTTATTCACTCACTGTAATTTACACATCAGAAATACTGTACATAACTTTTTTCTTAAACACTATTAAAAAACAACATGGAATACTTACCTAGGCTTACTTAACTATGCTGACAGAGATTTTTAACTCAGTAAATGTGTACAATAATATGGATTATAAAACTGTAGGCCTACTTGTTAAACATTTTTATTTACATACGTTATATTTAAACAAATATTATATTGATGATAAAACGTTGTATTTATATACAGTTTATAACCTCAAAGCAAATATTACAACGTATAGCATACATTAGTTCTGTAACTCATATGTTTTTGACGCCAGTGACTAAAACCCCCACACACAGGATCAGTCACTATTAGTGAAACAGACAGAAACAACTAAAGGTGTCTTTGACTAAGACTGTCTGTGTCTGATTATGTGTGTGGCCGGCTAATAAGCTGAATTAAGCACTCCCGAAAGAATGTACTGATTTTGAAACCTTCAAAGAAGCAAGGACAAATAGCTCTAGCTCACTCTTCCTATATAGGGTTAGAATAAATGCCCTGTCTTAAACCCACGTATATCTAGTTAAAATATCTAATAAAAGACTCTAAGCATTCGCTAAGTCTTTTATAAACAGTTTCACTGTCAAAATTTCTTCAATTTGCTTTGTGATGTGCTAACCACATACGACGATCACTGTATGAGAGGGAAAATCTTGTTTGTAACAATGTTTGTATTTAAAATTTGTTCTATGGATTATAGAATTAGAAAATGGTAATATTTTAAAACTAATATACAAAATTGTAATAATGCAATATTCCGCCATGAGAAGTTACTTGATCTATGTATACATCACACATGAGCAACAAGATTTATACTGTAATTTAAAAATAGCAATTAATAATAGTGTGAAGTAACAATATAATATAACAGCTGATTTCACCCATCATCTGTAATACTTAAACAAAGTATTACATCTTAATTCCTGTTAGTTTAAACAACGTAATTGCTTCTTCGCGTTTAGTGTGAAGTATATAAATTTATTATTAATGAATTTTAATTAATATGAATATAAATTTCGTTAATTGTATCATTAGCTTGTCTTACATTAGTTCAGAAGGCAACATGTAAAAAGCTTAACCAAGAGTCGATGTTACACATATAGTATACAGAGTCGATGTCACGGGTATAGTATACTATACACTATACAGCTGTACGCAATTCTCTCTCTCTCTCTCTCTCTCTCTCTCACGCCCTCTGTTACGTAACTTCTCCAGGAAAAATACTAGTAACTGCGCAAGTACACTGGCATTAATAATAATTTTATTTCACCAGGACATGCTCTGCCCTAGCTGGATTCGACGCAAATGGCTTTGAGCTGAAGATATCATCACACACATCTATCTAAGATCACACAAACACGCTTTTTTAAATGTTATTATCTCCCTCATTAGTATAAATTGTTTTTGTATATTGATATTTAATAACATTTCACAATTTCCTATCCCTCAGACAATCTTTTAATAAATATTTATTATATATACCGGTATCGCAAAACTTTCTATAGCACCTATCTTACCTGCACATTTGGATACGTTGTATTGCTATTACAATATCAATACGTGCATATCTATTAAAAAAATAATTTAAATTTATTGATTTACTTATTTTAAAAGTATATTAAAAATACACCAATGGGAAATCCATCCGTGTACAATAAAACATGTTATCTACGAATTTGTTTATGTGACGAAATACACGAAATATAAAATATGTATTTCTATTGTACCTACATCGTGCCGAATGAAAAATAGTTCTATTGTTTAATATTATAATAGATGTATTAAATTGAACTCAAGACCAATATAGTATGTTTTGTGTTTTTAATTTTTTAAACCTCCTTGTCAATTTGATATAAGGAATATTTTTACTTTTTGAAGGTTTCTCATATTTAGTTTTAGAGTTATTATTTGATTGTTTATGTTTGTTTGCAGTATGTAATTAGGTACAAAATATTGAATATTTTATAAATGTATTAAAATCTAATTAAACTAATCATTCTTAGGTAGCACAAAATAAAACGAATTTCTTGTTGCTTCCTTTTTACTTTTCCTTATGTCCTTTGTACATTTACTATATTTGTACTTATTCGATTACAAAGGGGGGTACAGGTAATACTGCTTTTGCAATGCCATTTGTGAAAAATTAAGGTTTGAATAAAACAATAATTAATTACTATGAGTGAATTGGATCAAGTTCTAAGAAAAGCGAAAAACAATATGGCTTCTTGTTTTGATAGGATTCCTTTTGAATTGTATAAACAAGCACAAGAAAGAATTTCTTGAATTGTTGTTAAAACGTTTTAATTATACAATAGATTATGAAATTGTACCTAATTCATTTTAAGAATCTGTTATATTTCCACTACACAAGAAGGGTTCAACAGTGATATCCTATTATTGCTAATATTATAAATGTGGAAAGTTTGTATGTCTGGATGTTTGACTGTCAGTCACGCAAAAAGTATTGGATGGATTTGTATGGAATTTTGCACACATATAGATCACGACCTGCAATGTGGCATATTCTAGAATTCATTTAGATTTAAGGGTTAAAATATTCCCTAAAATAATAAATATTTATTAATATACTTCCATTAAAGCTAGAAAGCTGGTAATTTGTACGTTTATTTCTTACAAATGATATACAAAATGTAAACCATATTTGCATTTTTAAACGTTCTACTAAGGGGTGATCACTTCTACTAAAAAGTGATAAGAACTATAAAACAGTACAAATTCATAATTTTACTTCCCTTAAAACTAGAGAGCTTTAAATAGGAACATTCATTTCGTACAAGATATGTATAAAAAGTAAATCATATTTGTATTTTGTAGAGTGCTGCTAAGGGGTGAAAATGTGATAACAAATTCTAAAACAATACAAATTAATTATTATAATTTCCTTAAAGCTAGAGAGCTGGAAATTGGTACATTTATTTCTTGCAAGATATATATAAAAAGTAAATCATATTTGTATTTTGTAGAGTGCTGGTAAGGGGTGAAAATGTGATAACAAATTCTAAAACAATACAAATTAATTATTATAATTCCCTTAAAGCTAGAGAGCTGGAAATTGGTACATTTATTTCTTACAAAATATATATAAAATATAAACCATATTTGCATTTTAGAGCGTGATTATAAGATGAATATGTCATAACAACCCCTAATGCAATACAAATTTATTATTATATTTTCCTTAAAGCCAGAGAGATATATTTACTTCAAGATATATACATATTTACGTTTTGTAGCTTGCTGTTAAAGTGTTAAAATGTTACAACGTCCCCTAAATAAACTATAAAAATGTATTGTTGTACTTTCCTTAAAGCTACAGAGCTGGATATTTTTACATTTATTCATTTCAAGATTAATAGATAATATAAACCAGATTTATATTTTGTAGTGTTATGTTAAGGAGGTAAAATGTGATAACAAAACATAACACAAATCAAATTAATTGTGTTAATGTCTTTCCTTGAAGCTAAAGAGCTGGACATTTATACATTCATTCCTTTCAATATATATATATTTTAATTTTGTAGCATGCTGGTAACTGAATGTATTTAAAAATGTATACAAATGCAATTGATATCAATGAAGATCACGATTTAGTCGAAAACGGTTGTTATATATAAAAAAGAAAGAGGAAAATACTTTTTAACGGACCTAATGAGGTAAGAATTAAATTAATACAATTAAAGTTCTTCGACTTTTTTACTTCAAAAAATTAACCTATGTAAAACGAGGAACACATTTTAAACATAAAACATGATTACTCTTGAATAACTATTGATTTTGACTTGTGAGAGGACATCTCTTTTAATAAAAGACAATATCTCTCAATGAATACGTTTACCAATTCAAACGGTTTCAACGACGATGCCGTCATCTTCAGAGATACACGTGCTACAATAATCAAACTGTAACTTACTAAACTGAAGATGGGTTTACTGTCGTTGATATGCGTTTGGGTTTTTAAACCAATTGTTTGTTTTTTTTACGAGGAGGGAAATGCTTTACGCACAGAGTGTGGGATTCCCCTCGACACGCCAGAAGGCTCCACGTTCTGAGGTAATACCCACTAAAACCCACCTCACCTCTTGTCCGTTTACTGATGTTCGTTAAAGACTACCCAGAGACACCACCTATCGGCATAACTTCTCTGGGAAGCACGGACACTTATACAGTTATCTTAACTGCTCTTCCTTTATTTCTAATACTTCTATCAAATATTCTTCAATGCACTTTTATTTGTATTTGTCTTCCAGCATTTGCAACACCATATTTTCCGGTGTAATGTTCACCCCTATCTGTTCTCGGAGTCTTTTTCCTGTACATCCCTTACCTTGAAGTAAAACAGCGTGTGACAAACATCATCTTTATAGGACCCGCAGCTTATACAGGTACTGATTTCTGCTCTGTGGAACCTCTTTAGATAGTGTCTAAAGCACCCATGACCCGTGAAGGCCTGCGTTAAGTAGAAACTCATCTCTCCATGACCTCTACCAAGCCAACTCTCTAAATCCTTCACTATCATGTGGGTCCATCTACCAGACTGTTCTTCATCCCAACGTACCTTCCATTTTTGTATAAGCTTCTTTCTTTACTCGGGCTATAACTTTATTATCATCTTCTGACCTCAAGTTCTCCATAAGTCCAAAGTATATATCCCTCTTTTCTTGAGCCAAGAAGTCAATAGGCGGTGTTCCTGCAAAGACTAAGACTGCACTTTCCGACACGGTGGTGTAAGCTGCCACTATCCTCAACGCAGCGGTCCTCTGGACAGAAAGCAGTCTTCTCTTGTGGCTCTCCTTATCTAGGGCTTCCGCCCAAATAGGCGCTGCATACAGCATCTTAGCCTTCATGACGCTTGCCAATAGCCTTCTTTTCTTCTCTTTAGGGCCTCCTATATTTGGCATAAGTCTTGCTAGCCTTCCTCCAGTCTCCGAAGCCTTTAGCGCCGTCTTTTCAATGTGCGGCCCGAAGGTAAGCTTCTTATCCTGTTCCACGCCCATGTATGTTAGCTGTTTCTTCCACGGGATAAGTGCTCCATCTATTTTAAGTAATAGGCAGCCATTAAACTAATTGTTTGCTAAATTTTATAACGATGCAATCTTTTTAACGATACTGATTATTAAATTCCTGATAAATTAAGATCGATCTATTATAATGGAATATCCTTATTTTGATACATTTGTTGTTCAACTAGTACTTTGTTATACTTGAGGCTCCACTAATTACAAAATAAAGCACATATTGTCCATTTTAAACTACAATTTTACAATAGTGGTGATTTGTTTTTATTTAATAAACATGTGATTTTAAAATAATACCTGTTTTATTCCCCCTAGTTATTCAAATTTGAAAATAGTACTTAAAAGTTACGATGATTTAAACATAAATCAGTGAATGAACCAATAAACTACAACGAATATATTCATGCGGTCGAGTTATCTTCCTACCAAATTGTAACTTTCTAGACATAATAAATGTTTAGATTAGTTGTTTACAATACAATTAATTCATTATACAGTGCAAATCTACATATAACTTCAGAATATTTGTTTATAACCCATCCCTAACCGAGTTTTTAAGTTTATACAAATCTTAAGGCCACACACAACACTTTCTTGCAACGATTCGCCATATTTTTTAAACTTGCCAGGACTATTAAAGGAGTCATATTTGTGGTAAATCTTCTGTTCTTCGGTAATCTCGAGTTGCAAGGTAAATAATGGAGTGCAATTTGTTTAGGTTTCCCTGCTTAATACTCCCCCGCGACATGTACTCTCAACCCACTGTAATGTTTGCTCTGACAATTCGTTTTGTTGACAAAACCTTACTACGTGCACTTTTCCTCTCAATAATCTCTCCTTGTTCAATATTTAAATATAGTTACTGGTTTATTGCACTCCAGGCTTGTGTAAGATGTGTACATTAATTATTGCAACCCATGCGAACTTTATGTACCTAGTGTCCTCATCTACGGCTAAACTGTTAAAGATAAAGTAGTATATTAAGCAAAAGAGATGTTGACAGATAATATTTATAAAATCAATAACTGTTTGTTAATGTCATTTACTGCCAGCAATACTTTGGAAGTTTTTTCAAATTAAGTTTTCACCGTTACGTGACACGTGTTTCAAAACCATTAATCATCTAAAGTCAGGTGAAGAAAATACTTATAGAAAACACACTCATAATTAATAACATTTACTGTACAATTAGGTAAAACATAAATATGCTAGGAGCCGATATTATAAAAAATAAAAAACCAGAAGGATGAGGACAATTTTGATGAGGTTTAAATGGGAAGTAAATGGGAAATATGAAGGAATAGGATCTTTCTGATCTGATAATGTTTGTAAAGAGAACAGGTATTGAAATTTAAAGTAGACGAAAAAGATAAATGAAGAGGGCATTTCTGTTCTGAGAAGGTTTATAAAGACGACAATTAAATTAAACTGTAGGTAGATGCGAAACTAGTCATCCTAAGCAGGAAGAAAAAACATTGGATTATCAAACGGTAATACAAGGTAATTAACCTTTCTAATATATTCATTACAATATGATATAGCAAACATTTTTATCAATGACAATATATTCTGAATATTTAGTAGGTTCTTGGTTATGATAATCTACGGTGGTTTGTTTCGTGTAATACCAACTTATACAGCTCTATTAGGCTGATTAGAATTATTTTGTGTCATTGTAATGAATTACAGTTCGTTAAAAAAATATGCTATACAAAAGTATATATTTCGATTAAAATAAAACTTTAAGTTCTAACCCCAACAACATAAAACTCAAATTTGTCCTGTGAATAATATATCAATATAAAACAATATTTTTTTAGCATATGACAGCTGACATCAGTCCTAGACTAGAACATTTTTTAAATAAATGTATGTAAAAGTATAGTGTAAAGTAGTAAGAAACATATATGCAATCTACACAATAAAATATAGATCATTTTATCAGCGGATGCGACCACCAGTGCCCTAGTAGTGTAATTATTACAGAAATATACCATGATTTGTAATTAATAGAGGAGATATGATTCTCTGGAAAGTTAAGTACAACCTGCAGTTGGTTACCGATTGAAGGAATTAGAAGAAGAATGGAAGATACATTTTAAGACATCAGGCCACTAATCACAGAGTAGAGTCATATACTCAAG
>JAGFPH010001958.1:27413-37601 GCA_018207615.1 Philaenus spumarius
AAAACTATGTCCATGGTAGCACTTAACAGTATTACTGCTTTAACACCTTTTATCATCAGCTTTATGTAGAAATTGTCAACACCGAAACCCTGAAGGATGCTCCACACGTACATGAAAGAGGAAAGTGGAACATAAGAGATGAACAGCTGTACAACTATGGCCACTGAAATCATAACGAGAAGTATTTACATATTTGATTTAAGTAAATTGTTAAAACACATGTTGATCGTTTATGAATTGGTTTATAACGTAATTATTTAATAGAGAGAATCATAAGCTATTTTTGAAATTTTGTTTGTGATATATAATTTACAAATTACTTGAAATAATGATGTATTATTTTCTCCAATAGAAGAAAACGGAGTACCAGGGTTTTCCATCAACTGGAATCGAACATGTAAAGCTTGTTATAAATAATTGAAATATATTGCAATCTCAAAGTATCAGGGCAAAAGGTATCCCAAAGGAACGAATTTAAATGAGATCATAATAGTGTTACTTGTAAAATGTTTGTTTTGTTTATGTTTATTATGCATCGTTCAAGATGAAGTAAATACTCATTGTAACATGTTCTTTCAACATATTACCCTTTTTCTCTAGAGTTTAATTTCTTTCAGGCACGTCACGGCAGATAACATCACCTGATGCGCAGAACTTTACGTTTTAAGCTGCGCACATTCAGAACCCGTTTCATTGTTGAAAATATTATTTTTGAGAATAAATTAGAACATTTTATATTTTCTTCCTTGCGGCGACATCTGTTCGTCGCAATGCTTCAGTAGACTCAGAATAAATACAAGAGGACTTATACATGACACAAATATAGATCCTATCCTATCATGAAATAGTAAGATCAAATTAAAACACCAAGTGAAAAAATATATATATAATCAAAGCATATTTTTTTTAATCGATTAATTTAGTATTTATGCATACTGTTACCTAAGCTTAGTCATGAATTTTGCACCATTTAAAATAGAACTAAATTAGAGTTACCCGATAGCTTGAGGCTCTTCCCTCTCATTGATTGGCCTCGAGTGTTGCTGGACCCTTTCAGCTTTGACGACTTCCAAATACTCCGGACGATGAAAACATACAGTATGATTATAATGAACATCGGCAGCCACATGAACAGAATTGTGAACGTAGTAGAATTGTTGATGACTTTAAATATATCCATTTCTGGAGAATTGTAGCCGATAGTATCCAATCGCAAATACAACCACTGTAAACAATATACACATTGCAGAACAAGACATACATGATGACGTCATATAACACTAAGTGATTCTGTAGTGCATGGATTTAATTCGTTTATCATGGCCATTACATTATAACCCATTACATATGGCCTAGTATTATTCCTCTAAGGTTGCCATCTCACTGGTTGGCAGTGTCACGCAAAAAATTGTGTTATTGTCACTTTGATTTAAAATGTACTAATAGTTAGATGACAGTCACATTTTCACGTCTATGTTGATTACTGTTGTAATTTATATGACTATACACAGCCTATATACACAATATAATATTAATGTTAGTAGGCTTTGTGTATGTTTATATATATATATAGAAACAAATATAATATATAATAATAAGATTTATATTTTTTCTCAAAATCATAAAAAAAAACCTTTGAAGCGGAATGCTGCCAAGTTTTTAGACTTAAAATAATATCTTTAAATGGAAAATTATAACAAACAAAATCGATTCATTATTGTAAGACGAATATACTGAAATATTTACAAAAATTCTATTTTAAATCTCAGATTTATTTGTTAAACTTAAAGCATTTAAGTAAACTACTTTTAGTTTCCATCTAATATTGGTTAGTTATAGGATCGCTGAACTTGTAACAACAGTTAAAAATACAATTGACACAACCAGGACTGCCTGAAGCCTGGGATAACGGGATTTGGCTAATTGGAAAGTTATCTCGTACCGAATTCAATTTTGTAACTTTGAATCACACCAAATAAACATAAATTACCAACGCGTTTACAGATACGAAATACAAATTCAAAATTTAAATTCGAAACAAAATCATACTCACATAAACCAATGTACGAAAAATTAATACAATCCAAATAGCGATGTTGATCTTAACAGCTTTGCTTTGTGTGGAAACAGTTCTAGCTAGGAACGGATGGCAAATAGCTAAATAACGATCAACCGTTATTCCCACTGTAGTCCAAATGTTAACATCTCTGCTTGTTGAGTCCAGACCTAGAATAATCATATCCCGGTAGGAAATCGAGACCCTAAGGTAAAAGATAGAAATAAATATGGATTAGTGACACAATTATTAAAATTTAAATTTTACAATAACACGTGATTAAATATACGGGGATTTTTAAAAGTAAAATTGACATTTTAAATTGTTTTAGTTTCGATTTGTGTTTCCCAATGTTCGAAAAATCTTTAAGGTAATACAGCAAAATTAAATTGCGCAAACAGTTTTAAACGATGTTACGACATTAATTTCTCAGGCATTTTCCACTCGGCGAAGTCAAAGGTATCAGTACATTTGGTAGAGATGAAAAACATTTAAAAAATAACAAAACACGTAAATAAAGAAAGAATTTTTTCCCAATTACGTATTGCTGGTAAATAGTCTGGCAGACTTCATACATTACCTATTTCTTAAAATTTAATCCTGACTATATTTGCCCGCTGGGGAAAACGGAATCTGATAATAGTATTGATTTTCCTTTCTACTATTAAATCATAAAACTGTTCACACACACATGTGTATATATTACAAACGCGGTTTCTTAAATCACATAAAACTTTCAAGAATAACATTTCACTCAGATAGAAACCAGTAGCGCAATCTGTTAGTCAACGAAATAAATGCGGCCTACGTGACAAAATGCATCCCCTCCCCTCTCAACAAAGCCTACCTTTACATAACCGCATGACTCATACTGATTTTGTCTGCCTAACTCAACTGACATAGATTAAAAACCATTACGCTGCAACAACTCGGTAAATTTAAAAATAAAGCTTTTTTTAAGATTTTAACTCAGTAATAGTATGGCTTTTGGGGTTGTTTCTACCCTTAAACGAAAAATATTTCAAAATTCTTTAATATTGCACCTCTAGGGTCTATGAGCAATACTTGTACCAAATTCTACGTTCTATATTTATGGTTTTAGGGGTTATTTCAACTCTTAAATGCGAAATATTTTAAAATCCTTTCTTATTGTGCCTCTAGCACCTATGAGCAATATGTGTATTAAATTCCATGTTCCTAGGCCATATGGTTTTTGAGATAAAAAAACAAACACTATTTATTGTTTTATGTATTGTTTCAACCCTTAAACGACAAATATTTCAAAATCCTTTCTTAGTGCTCCTCTAAGGCGTATGAGCATTATGTGTACCAAATTTCTCATTCCTAGGAGGTATTGTTTTCGAGATACTGTGATGAGTGAGTGAGTCAGTGGTATTTCAGCTTTATAGATGTATTCTCTCTTCACCCTCTGACTTGTGTCTACGCAAAAAGTTTGCGTGACGCTAAATTTCAGAAACATAGTCAAGCGAAAGTGCCCAACGGGAAAATAGAAGTTATCACTTAAAAAAAAAAAAAAAAATCGCATACAAAAAAATATTAGTATTTGGATCTTGTGGATCTTCGCACAGCAATAAACAGTTCCAGTGGTTAACCATAATAAAAGGCTCAAGAAAATAAAAGCAACAAATTAACATCATACATTTAATGACTATTTAAAGGCTATATGGATATATATTGTTTTCTAAATAATTAAATATGTATGCTAAATTATTTATGTTAATTTTAAGTAAGTTTTTCTGAAAAAGGTGGTGAAATAGCAACATTTGGACCTCAAGAACCCAAAGAGTTCCTTTCTAAATAAATTTTCTTATAAAATATATTGAAAGACGTCTCATGCATATTTATTTATAAACTTGTGTATTTATTTCTTTGGTTACTTTTCTACATGTTTTATTCTATGTTTTTATTTTATCACTCAAACATTGGCCAACTAATATTTATAATTAATACATATCTAAGCTTAAATACTTTCTTGTGTTGAATATTTTGTACATGTGTTTTGTGACTGGTAACAGAGTATAATAATACTAAGATTTCAGTCTGTATAAGCTTAAAGTTTATTCTCAGCTGTCCATGTAATTTTCTTAAAAAATAAAACTATTTTTTTTTTGTATTGTGTTAATATAAAATTAAATTTATAAGGGGGTGGGTTTTCTTCTTAATTTTATAGTAAGTGAGGGTCCATTTTTTTAAAAAATTTAACGGCGGAATTTTATAAAATGTTCTTTATTAACTATGGACATGTGAGTTTTGTAACTAAGGGCATGTGAATTTTTATGAGGTTAAGGGCATATAATTAGTTTTAATAAATAAATCAATTGTTATTGAAATTACTTTGTATTTCACTCGATTACCCCTAATTAGTGAACTTCAATTTTTTAAGATGGATACTAAAAGCATCCTAGCAGCTTGGTGTTATACCATAGGTAAGAAATAATTATATTATTTTATGATTTTTTTTATTTGACTTGTGCAGTTTACAGGGCCAAGCGAACGCTTTTTCAATTTCCCACATTTTCTTTTATAGACTGCAACATATATATCTATATATATATGTATATTGTGTGACAATACAAATATTTCAGAAAACGTAACAATTCTCTTAAAAGTTGGTACAAACTGTGATAAAATTAATACAGTTCTTTGGTGACACTGAGTATAAGATTGAGACAAACTATTTTACCGAAGACACTATTTCGGATTTAAAATGTTTGCAAAGATTTCTTAGAAAGTGGAAGAAATAAGGCCAACTCCTTGCTATGTGATTGTAACTCTTTAAGCAATAAATATATTTGATTGCCTTGTATTTAGTAGTTTGCACTTACCATTGAAGTCTTGATATTTTACCTTCCTTAGGTACTATCTTCTGAATCAGCACTACAGAAAATGTCACAATGTCAGCCAGAGCTAGGTTGAACGTATATATATTGGGAGAATTTCGCATAGTTCTGTACTTAATAATAACCGCGCATATGAGAAGATTACCTACTATGGAAATAGTTGAAGTGACTATTAACATTTGGTAAAAGGTATCCATAAAGTTGCGAATGCCCCATGCTCTCATAAAATCATGATAAGTAAAATTCACAAACAGAGGAAAATCATCCTTATGTTGTTTAACATATAGTTTGGATTTTATAAATACGCGTGTCGTCAATCCAATAATAAAACGTCTATGAAAGGGTATTTCTTGCATTTCCGGCAACTGCAGAAATTTCTTTGTCAATTCTATACTGCTGATGGAATATACATAGACACATGTTCGTATAGTTAAGTCTGTATTTACTCTGTAAAACCCAGAAAATTGAATATAGTTTGCACCATTCATTGCTTGTTCTTCTGCAAACGTTCCATATGAGGCATTGTATACTACTTTTATTATATCATCTATCCCTTGTATGCAGTATTGCTCTTCTGATTCTAACGATTCGTTCTCTCCCAAAACCTTGATAAGTCTGAAACACAATTTAATATAAATAAACTATATGTATTGCGTATTGTTGCCTAATAACAGTCAGTAGATTAGAAACTGTCAAACCAGAATCGTAAGAAATTTTAAAGATATACATGTTTGTCTAAGTGCAAAATGATAACAAAGCTGTTAAAACAGACGAAAATAAACATTATTTTGGATGAAGATATTAAGATATTTTTATTTTGCTTTTAACAAATATTAAATTTCTGTACCTGTTTTACTTTCTCACTATACTGTAGATAGTACAGAGAAAGTACCGTGATCGCAAAAAATCGATCTTGAGATTTTTGTAAAAATATCCGTTTTGGGAAACCCTGAGTCCAATAACGTCGTTTTTACAAAATGTCTGTAGGTATGTCTGTCTGTATGTATGTATGTATACAAAGCTAGGGAGAAAACTAATAGATCGATTTCGAACAAATTTGCACCAAACATGTGAATTAGGCCTATATAGATGCACGTTAAAGGGATTTGAAAATTTTGAAAAACATTCCTCTTGTACCAATCTTACTAAAAGATAATTAAGGGAACGGAAGCAATACTGGGCCACATAGATTGGTACTGTTCAAAACTTACCTTTAAAAATTTAAATATCACCAAACGCAGGAATGTTTCAGCTGATTACTCACAATTCACTAGATACCTAGAGGTTAACTCAATAAACCATAGAACTAGATTCAATTTCAGGTTTATTAACCAAAGTTAAGTAAAAAAAGTTTATACGCCCTTAAATAAAAAAAGAAATTATTTATACACCCTTAGTACAAGAAAAACTTCAGATTAAAAGAACACATATATATTTAATTAAATTGAATTTTAAAAACCCTCCCCAAAAATAAAAATCAAAAACCCTCCCCTTTAATAATGATTACAGAAATTATACAAGAAGGTTAGACAAGATTACAAAAAAATTAACATGAAATACCAAGGATTTGTTTAAAGATAAAAATAAAGGTCGTTGGCCAACTCTAAAGCTAAGTATAAATAATTAAATAATAAAAAAAATTAATTATGAGACGTCTCTCTATAAAAAAAAGGTATATGATTTCTAATATACAGCCCTTAGGGCTAAGGTCCGAAATGTGCTATAGCTTGCTCCTCCCAATGTTATTAAATACAAAGACATGTCCTATATACTATTCATTTACACAAAAAATACAATTACAAATACAGCCTATTCAAAATTCATTTTTTAAAAAAAAAGTCCACTGCAGATTTTTTGGTAGTTACAAAATATTTCAGTTCATAATTGTTTATGGTAAAGCACTGTCGCTGAAAAGTATCTATAAATGCTGGATGTAG
Source organism: Philaenus spumarius (assembly GCA_018207615.1). NCBI lineage: Eukaryota > Metazoa > Arthropoda > Insecta > Hemiptera > Aphrophoridae > Philaenus > Philaenus spumarius. Next base: position 34,268 of record JAGFPH010001958.1, read on the forward strand.
GATGTTGGCTTATTCAGCAAGTTACAAGCTGTAGTTGGATTTATAGCATAATGGTTGAAAATGAGTACAGAACTTGGACCAGTGTAAAACTGCATCAAACAAAATAACAATCCTTTTTAGAATGCAATTAGCCAAAATAAACAAGCATAGTACAGATAGTTTTCCTTTTAAGTTAGCCTTCATAATATTGGTAGCACAAGGTGACAAATAGCTACTTTAAAAGATTCCAAAAGTTACTACTGAACTTGTCATGTTACTCTTGAATGTTTCTACATGCAGAAAAAGCACATGGTGAACTCAAAATGTTCTAGGCTGGTAAAATTAAATATATCAAGATATAAAGCTGGATATGGCCACTTTAAAGTTCAAGATTTTAGTTTAAAATGATTCAGTTGTACAGAAAAACTGTATAGGCTAGTCTTTTGTTTAAAATAGGCTAAGATATGGTAAATGCATAACATAGCATAACCTTTAAAATTTTCAGGCTGTAAAGTTAAGGTTTAAACTTAGGCTATAAAAAAGAAATACATAGGTTTTGAATAACTGTATGAATTTGAAAAGTTATTTACAAAGCAAAGGGTGGAACTAACTTTATAAAATTTAGCAAAGAGTACATTTCATAACTAACAAAAGTAAGGCTAAAACATTCCCATACCTGGCATCCAGAAGTAAAGGCTTATAACAAAGACATATCAATTTGCCTTGCGTATAACTCGCGACTAAATAAAAAGAAAAGCCACGACATTGTTAACTATATTACAGAGACATTACAAGGTGGACCTTCCTGTAGCAGAACTAATGGCCGACGTTCTTCTCGAATATTCTATGACTAAGTAAGATTAACGGACCAGATATACATCAGCTGTTTAGATTTCAGATTAGCTGTCGCATAACAACGACCTCTGCACAGGTATGCACGCATGCAAAAAAAGAAAGTACTGATACCGTACAGAGTCGGTTCCTAGTGGAGAAAGGAGTAACTACTTGGAAAGGTCGGTAAGGGTAGATGCAGAAAGGTTGTAAACTGTCGGTAAGACGCTACACTCTTTTTGGCCAAAAAATCAGTTATTATTTTTTTATAAAAAAGCTCTGATTTTGATCAAATTTGGCTTATTTGTAAAGGTCAAATAGACTTGTGTTGTGCAAATTTGTTCGAAATCGATCGAATAGTTTTTTCTCTAGCTAATAATAATAATATTTATTTATTAATCTCCTACTATAATATCACCTCTCCTACCCCTCCTACAATTATGAAGTCACAATGAACCTGTTTAATAATTTAAATATGTTTGTGAGAAAGTATGTGCCAGTTCCTGGTACCGTTTATTTGTTTTCTTTTGGCCATAAGATATATATTCATTTTTTTCTAGGTGCAAAATAATAACAAAGCTGTTGAAACAGACGAAAGTAAACCTTATTTAGGATAAAAATTATAACATATTTTTATTTTGCTTTTAATAAATGTTTAACTTCTAAACCTGTTTTTGTTTTCTTTTGACCATATTACCATATCAATTATTAATTTTTAAAAGTAAATAAATACTGTTTAAAAAATAACAAAATTATAAATTATTTTGAGTATTAGTGACAATTTCTATAGAATTACACTTTGATATTTTTCTTGATAAGTAGGTTATTTTAAGTTGACAATTAATTGTTCTCGTGTAATAACAGTCAGTAGATTAGACAATGTCAAACCTGCATCGTAAGCAACTTTAAAGATTTAATTTTGTTTTCTAAACATACATTGGAGGCCAAATATTTATTTATACTCAATGTTAAATCAGTGAATAAAAAGCTAATTTATGTTTCATTTTCTTCGTCAAACACCATGTGTAAGATTTGTACTGTTTATATTACAGATTTATTTACAATATTCTTACCTTAACCCCTTTCGTTCTCCGTCGACCTCTTCGTCCTCATGCAGCGGTCCCATACCACCAAACTCATCATCATAATCATCGTTATTGGTATTAATAAATAAGTTAAATTGTACATAAGTGCCCGGCGTTAGGCCAACTATAATTTCTTCATTTTTAACTCCCGACATTGCAAATTCTGTAGTGTTGACGGTGAACACGTTAACACAAAATCCTTCTGACATTGTGCCATTTATTCGGTAATAGCAGGGTAATATCAAACAGTAGGAACCATTCTTAAACTCGTCTCCCTTTGTAAACGTACCGTTGAAGACGCTGTCTACCACTGTTATGTCGACGTCTTTTGCGAAATTACATTTAAACTGTTCCCAATTAATTTCTTGTTCCTCTCTCACATAATCGGTAGGTCTGAAAAAAGAAAACTCTCAATCAATATATACTATATTATAATACTAAGCAAAACACTGCAACCAACGTTCTTCTTACGAACACATATTTTGACAAAATATAAACGATACGATAGTAATTGAAGAAGATTGCAAACTGAAAAGTAAAAAACATTATAGTTAAAGTATCACAGCATAAATTTTAACATACATAAATGCACTTGTATTTCTATAGAGCAAGTTGATTATAGCAAATATGTGGGATTTTTTTGACTCAATTTTGGCGTGAAAAAACTCATAATTTACTTAAAAAATAAATTGATCAAATACATTCGAATGTTTTACATGCTAAAATATGTATGCAATGGCTAGTTTGTAAACAGACGCTATAATAGGCTCTGGTGAGTACAACCTTTCAGTTTGGGAAGGAGTTTATTATGGCACATTAAAACCCATCCTAAAATTGCAAAAGAATTGTATACTCATTGTTTCAAACAAACAGAAAAACTATCACTATTTGCCCCTTTTTTATTTTTAATATAATGGCCATAGGAGTTTATTTGTACATAGAGATGCAAGAACTTTCTTTACAACAAAGTTAAATCAAAATAATAGTGTGTATTTTGAAGGAATAATAGTCATAATCAGAAGGAATAGAGGTATACGAAATAAATGTAATTTTAGTGTACCTAAACCCAACCTATCAGTATTTATGGAATTTTATACATAGCCTACTTAGAACCAATGATTTTTAATTGTTTACCTGAAAATATTAAAACATTTTGATATAAATAAGGGTTAATAAAACTATTTAGGAATCATTTAATTAGACCAAATTGTACTTCTACTTTAATGTCCTTTTTCCTCTAGATAATAAAAGAGGATTGGATAAATGATAGCATTAAATGAGTATAAATAAATGAAAGTTAAATCATGTAAGTAGATCTTTTAATGTCAACGCTAGAAATGTTCAATTTTTGTTTTGCACCATTGTTAGGAAATTTAATACAAAATGAATGTTATGAAAGACAATCATCAGTGGCCAAATGTTAGAAGCTGTTTTAATCT
>JAGFPH010001958.1:37701-95392 GCA_018207615.1 Philaenus spumarius
GTTTTAATCTATTCTTTTACTAGATTTTTTTTATTTTTTATGTGATTGGAATGTTCATTTATTGTGTATTCAGTAGGCTGTATTTCCCTCTTTGACTTCTCACATAAAACTTAAAAGTATCTATTGTTTCTTCTTATTATTATTACTTCTGTTTTGTTTCCCAAAAAGTTGTTTATAAATACTGTAAGGTTTTTGTAAAGTTATGGGCGACTTTATCATATAAGGTTATGTAAGTTATTCTGTTTTTAAGGTGTTTTGAATTGTAATATTCTAAAGTTTTGGGGGCTCCACCAGATCCTTCTTACGGATCAAATTTTAGCTTGGCATGTGGGCTAACGACAAATGAATCTAGGTTGAAATAAGTACAGAGCTTGTCACAATATTGTTTGTTATATTCTTAAAATGTTCAAATAATTTTTACAGTAAATAATTCAATATAATGCAAATTATAAAACAATTAAGAGTTGAAATTTGAGTTGGCCATTCTCAAATAAAACATACATTAACAGAACAAATTTATAATGTTAATTCCTTAATAGTTAGTAGAAAATGTAACAACTATTCTAAATTTCAACACCATTAGTCCTATCTTGAATCTACTCCTTTTCAACAGTGATATCTAAATGAATACTTTAAAACATTTGTAATCCAACTCATTATTGATGTAATTGAAATTTATAAAACATAGTGAATTTTTAATTGAATAGTAACGCCTTAAATTGGATTGAAATATAAATTACCTTCTGGTTTCTCAGCTAGATTATTTACAAATCTACCTAATGATATCCGAACCAATTCTAATTGCTTTTGAGGTGCTTTAATCAAAACCTCTATCAGATAATTCTTATTGAAAAGGTCCCTGCTTCTAATACATTTCTTCACCCACAAAATGACACTTATAATTATCACAATATAAACTAGAATATGATTTCGTTTGATAATTCTACTAACCCTCGAGATCTGTTTTACATTAATGATTGGTTTAAAGCTACTTACATAATTTGGCTCTCTCACTTTCCCACACACTAGGCACTTATGGACTTATTTATTTTCACTAAACACTGCACTTGATTCAATTGATTTGAACGCACTCTTTTGGTAATTTTACGTTGGTGAATTCATGGTTGTAATTCTAATAAATTCATAACTTCTGTTGGATAATTTCGCACTCAAATAATGGTTCTGCTTGATGATGAAATGATGATATAAGATTCTACTAATGTAAAAGGTTGAAATTTGTGCTCCCGGTGTTCCTCACTTGAAGTTTTCTTTTTTAGACAGACCACGTTTTTTCCTCCAAATCTCCCACCTCTTTATTTTACGATTTTCGAATTCTTCTCTGATTGGATAATTTCAAATATTGATTGTTCTGATTGGCTTTAGAGCTTAACATATTTTGCAGTATTTTTTTGCTGCGTACCTGCATTCATTGTTCACAAGGAATAAAGCATAGCTGTGTATTTGTGTCCTAAGTAATTCAAGCTGGTATATCCGTTACAACTTCCTGTTGAAATAATATCTATCGTAGCTATCTGGCTTGTTCGAATCGTTCTTTACTGAGATTTATTTATGTAATTATTTTATTTTATTTTTTAAAATTATTATTAATAATTTTGTGAGTAAGTTCTTATTGGTTACTGGTGTTTACCAACAACCCTGACAATACCTTGTGCTTTTATTGTTCCACTGTTTGCTTTTATTGAAAGTAATTAAAGTAGTTTATCTTACTATTTTCTAATTACTAATTCCTACTTACTAATTATAATTATTATATTTTATAGAAGATACATTTTTCAGATAAAAGCTTTATATTGATTTTTTTTTTTATAAAGAAACGTTGGCAACCATCTTGCTTAGTAAAAAAACAAAAAACAAACAGTAATAAATAAAAAATATATTTATTTTAAATAGGCAGTGAGTTTATAGTTTTCTCTTTATTTTACTTAAAAGTTCAAATCATATTACGTGGATTATTAGCTTTTATTAATAAATTAGAAAAACAAGATTTTATTACTTTTACTTAGTAATATTTGAAATTATTATATAAATTATATCTGCTTGGATAAATGCGATCAATTGTCTGCCCAATCCTAGCTCAACCCTTCTATTTGAGTTCGTCGACGCGTTTCGGAGTTCCTCCATTCTCGAGACCTACTTCAGTACTCTCTTCAGTTCTCTACTTGAAGTATCATTATCAAATTAAATGATTGTATCCGCATAAACTGATGATAAGAAAAATCATTAATATAGAGTAAAAATAATACTGGGGTGAGAACTGATCCTTTTAGGACCCTCTTCTCAGCTGAGTCCCTATAGGCAGCCTTCCTGCAACATTTCCTAAATGTGTTCTGTACGAGAGATATGAGTTTATCTATAGTAATGCAATCCCTCTAATACCAATATTTTTGGATTTCTCAAATAATAAATTGAAATCAACACATTCAAAAGCTTTTGAAAGGACCAAAAAAGTGCGTCATATATCATCCCTTATGTTATCAATATTTTTAAATAAGAAGTCCTTTAAATTGACTACTACAACGATTATGGACTTTAATTTTTGAAAGCCATTTTAGCTCAAAAAATGTTATAAATTTATATAAATAAATTATTATACTTTCTCTGAAAGACTTTCATCAGCTAAACTGCCTATTTTTAATGAAACAAATTTTCAAAAAAGTTAAAATTACAACTGTATTAAATTTATTTTCTTTATACGGATTTCATCAAAATTAGAACTATCTTAAAGGAAATAGAAGTGCCCAAAGGTGAATAAAAACAAAATGTAATCAATTTATATATAGAGCCATTTATGAAAACGAGAAAAAATATATACAAACAAAATAAAGATAAAAATAATTATTCAAACTTACAAACTGCTTGAAATAATGTTTTATCAAATAATATACACACAAAAATATGCATTTAGTTAAAATAAGTTTTAACTTAACCAGATTATCGGTGAAAACTAAGAATTTAACTGCATAAAATATACATATTTTTTTAATACAGTAAACAATTTAATAATTATCTTTCAAGTAGGATGAGTTGTTTTATCTCCTTCACAGAAAAAACCTTATAGATTATCAAAAACGCTAACATAAAATTATAAATCTAAGCTACGCGTTACTTACTAAACTATTGAGTAAGTAAAAAAAGAATGCATTAAAAAGAATGGAAAAGTATTAAATTTATGGATTAAATTAAAATACAAAAAAGGAGTTTCCAATATACATTTTAAAGTTGATAAAATTTTGTATTTATTAAAATAGTTATTGTTATCACAATTACAAAACTACCAGGTTTTGCAAAACAGACATTACCCTTAAATGTAAGGTCAAACAATTTTCTTTCTTTGTTTTGATTTATTTTCTATGGCTGTTATTAATTGTTATTTATTTTATATTTAACATCATTAATTTAAAAATGCAGTTTTAGTTAATTGGTTTTGTTATTTTGAGACCAATTACTAAAAGTTATTAACCTGCTATTATCAGGGTACTAATCATCTAGCAATACGTTTTCTGAAGACAACTACTTTTCTAGACACGAAACTTTGCATTCCATTTTGAATTACTTGGTTCTCTCATAAAAGAAATACTCTCCTAGTTAAACTTTTGTGATTTTAAATGATATTTGATTGGTGATGACAACTATACGATATTAACAGTTATTATGAAGTTTTTTTTACAATATATAACATATTACAACTTTGTTATTTGTCTAGATTTGAGAAGTTTTAATTTTGTTTTGTACATTTCTCTAACTGTATAAAATTAATACAGTATTTTGTTCCCATTAACTGTTTTAAGCTATAGTTTTCTAAACATTGATATATAATATTATTCATAAATAATATTAAAAATTAAAGTTAAACACTATTATAAGTTGCAGTTTCCTAAAAGTAATATTTTAACTACTTTTAAAGTAAACTAATAAAAACAGTATAACTGTTTATAAGTTTAGTTTCTAAATATATTTAGGAAGAATAAATTATAACACTTTGTAAAAGACTCGTATTGTTTATACTACAGATGTATTCAGAATACTCTTACCTGAACCCATCACGATCTCTGTCGTCTTCTCCATGCTCATCCGGCGGTCCTTTATCACCAAACTCATCATCATAATCATAGTTATTGGTCTTAACAAATAAGTTAAATTGTACATAAGTGCCCGGTGTTAGGCCAATTGTAATTTCTTCCTTTTTAACTCCGGACATTGCCAATTCTGTAGTGTTGACGGTGAACACAGAGACACAGAATCCTTTTAAAATTGTGCCATTTATTGGGTAATGGCAGGGTAACACCGAACAGTAGGAACCATTCTTAGACTCGTCTCCCGTTATAAACGTACCGTTGGAGGCGCTGTATACCACTGTTATGTCAACATCTTTTCCTAAAATACATTTAAACTGTCCCCAATTTAACTCTTCTTCCTCTCTCTCATCATCGGTAGGTCTGAAAAAAGAAACTCTCAATCAATATATACTATATTATAATACTAAGCGACATAATTATTATAATACATATTATAATACAAACCTTCTTCTTAGGAACACATATTTTGACAAAATATAAACGAAAGGATAGTAATTTAAGATTAGGGCCAACAGAAAAGTCAATACATGATACTTAAAGTGTCATAGTTATTTATTGTAAATCAAATAATTGCACCCCAACGTGAAATAACACTCGCAGATGTGGATACGGCCCCTAAACAATTAGTAAGAAAGAACAAGATGAAGTCTTAACTATGGATAAAGCAGATAATATATAAATAAACCAAAAGTCATAATCAGTGCAGTTAAAAACTTCTTAAGTTAAAATAGTTATGAAATTGTAACTGAAACCTGACTAATAATGATATCTTTTTAGTCGACACGCGTTTCAATATTACACATTTTTTGTGAGAAACAGTTTACATTTTTGTACGATCAATTTCCCATAGGCAATATAAGCTACTGCATTGACTCTTATGTAAGACCTAAAGTAGGGAGTGGTCAATGAGCACCGATCTAAGTCTCCAGAACACGTTTTCTGGTGTCACTACATATTTATATATATATATAAATAGCCAAACAAATCCAACAATCGGAAGCGCGTTTTTTTAAAAATAAAGTAAATTTTGTTTGTCATACTAGAAAGAAAATAGTTTAGTGTTTTATCTAAAAAAAAAATAATAATATAATTGATTATCCAATACATTTTGTTTTTTACACGTACTTATAGAACGTCTGGTTCTGCCAATATGGTTAAAAACGTGAAATACCATAAAAACAACCCAGTTCAAATACACCTGGGCGAATTTACATTAGAGGCAGATACTGATGCGAGGCTGACGGCCGGGATACAAACTAAACACATTCCACAATATAAAGATGCAAGGTCGAAGTTTTTCATCTGCAAAATATGTGATCTATATACCTCCTGGTTTTATTGTTTCACTGGTTGCTTTTATTTTAAAGTTATTAAAATTTTACCTACTGTATTATAATTACTGTGTGTGCAAATTACGTTTTATATTATTTGATAAAAGCATTAATATCAGCGTTAATAGAGCGTTTTGTATTTTACAGTTTAAGGGTTTTATTGGTATTTGTTTTGTAATAAAAACAATGAATCATCTTACTTACTTATAAAAATATGTAAACAATTTTTATAAATATTTATTTTACATAAGCAGTGAGTGCACAGTTTTATCTTTATTTTACTTACCAGTTCAAACTGTATTTAGTGGATTATTAGCTTTTATTAATACATTTGTTTAATTAAATCAAGTAAAAATATGCTTTTTATCAATTTTAAAGAAACGTTCGTTATTTACTACAGTAATACTTACTATAGATAACACATTTTCCTTCGTGGCTTTGGACATTTATTTTAGATAACTATGTTTCAATATATTTTTGACGATATGTTGTATTTTTATATCCTAGCCTGTTTATCAATTTTACAGAAACGCTTGATGCTATTTTCTTTAGTAATACTTAATACCTCTAACAAATTTTGCATCATTGCTTTGAACATTTATTTAAGAAAAATAACTTTTAATTTATGTTTCAGATATTGTGACCTTTTAATCAATTTTACAGAAACGTTTATTATTTTATCTAGTAATACATAACACCCATAAAATGTTTCTATCATTGCTTTGAACATTTATTTTATATAAATACGTTTTAAAATGTGTTTGCAGGTATTTTTTACATTTATATCGTGAAAATATATAATGCAACACACCAACTGTTTTAAACACGAGTTTGGAAAGTTCAGCCAGTTAAAATTGCTTGAACTTACTATTAGGTGTAAATGGCTTTAAAAAACACATCTCAACATTTGGTTACAACTTGCGATAACAATTGCATAATAGTGATTAAACTAATTGACACTAAGAATAAGAAAGAGAAGAATTTCGTCTAAAGGTTTATTATAAATTTTATCAAATTCAATATAGAGCCATTTTGGAGAACAAAGACATATATGTGTACCCAAGTTTGGGAGATACAAAAATAATTTCCAAATAAAAAATTAATCGAATTAATTATATCTTTTATCAATCGTAACATAAAATAAAAATTTGAATAAAAATGTATTTTAATGGCAGGTACCAGATTATTTATTGGTTAAAACTAAAAATTTAAGGCCATACATTATTTAAAAAAAAAAAAAACAATACTTTTACTATGAAGTAACTGAAAAAGTATCTTTTAAGTGATATGTGTTGTTATATTTATATCGTACCCACAAAATAACTAGGAGCCTCTCAAGAACAAAACATTTAAATTCATATCCAATCAAAACGAAAAATTTTAAACCATTAAAATACTCACAAAGAATAAAAAAGTGATAAAATTATGCATGACATCTGAAAACATAATACAAGATAAGAGTTTCCTGCAAACATTTTAAAGTTAGTAAACTTTTAAATTTCCTAAAAATAGATCGCAAAATCACAATTTCAAAACAACCAAGTTTGATAAAATAGACATTCCCTTAGAATGAGAAGTCAAACATGTTTCTATCTTTGTATATAACCATTTCTATATTTTTACACACATTGTACGGAATGGAAAGGGCAAATAGAGTTTCTAGATTTGTGTACCTGTTGTCCTCACGTTCTTCTTCTACTTCCAGTGGTCTTGCGAAACTAACTTCACTATTGGTGATATTGTGTAAATCTGATAACGATGCGTTATTCTCATTGTTTAAATATAAAACCGTCTCCCCTGGCTGAGTTGAATAATCTCTCTCCACAGCCGACACATATCTGAAATGTTTAACAATATTAGTAATGCAGATTTAACATCTCTTTGTCAACGGCAGATAGTATACATAGTGTTTAAAAAATGTCGACTACTAATTGGCCTACGTTTTTATTTTACTATTATCAGTAAAAAGTTAAAATAATAACACGTTCTGGTATGCTTCGTTTCCTGATTAGCTGCTATTTTGTTTTTAATGAATATGTTTTTCTCGGGAGAACATATTTAGTTAAATTTGCTTACGGTAACCTCCGATGTAAAGATCTCGATTGTAAAACATTATCAACCTGTTGTAATAATTCGTATAAAATTCACGAAAAACACAGAAACCTAAAAAATTTTATTTCTTATTTTATTTTATTGATATTTCTCGTTTGTTATTTTTACTAAATTAAGTGCAGAGAATCAGCTGTATCTCTATTTGTCTTATTAAAATCAGATGACTATTAATCAATAAAACGTGTTCTTGTCACTAATTAATTGGTCTTATTTTATTGTTACAGAAAATATGAAATTCGTAACGTCCTTTTTAGCAAAGAAAATTAATTCATAATTATTGACAAAAATATGGTTCAACTCTAGATAAATAGCTTTCATGAGCTTGAAATAAATAATAGTAAATATATACTTAACACACAAATACTTTTTGATACATTAAATTGTATTTTTTTCAATATCGAAGACTCTAAGATGTATGTAAACATGTCCTTTCTATAAAATTATAAATAATTTGGAAACATGTAAAACAACATTAATTAGTATTTTGTGGTGAATTCATGATTGGTGATATTCTATTTTCTGTTAAAGTTAAATGACTACTATTGGAAGTTTATCTACTTTAAATAAATTATCTTTTTTATATCATCAGTATTATTTATTTTGAATTAAATTATTTATATATCAATACGGTTATCTCAACATTCGTAAATATTGTAATACTATTTTGCTGTTTTAAAAATAAATTCAACAATAAATGATTCTGATGATTAAACAAGATTGTTGGATGAATTAAACTTACAGAATAAATACATATAACATAATGGCCTACCTACTTACCCAAAACAGAGGATGCTAACAAAAATACAGACCGAAACTGGAGACATCTTGACCTCACATTATTAATATAAAATTACCTTCCTGTTTACCGTGTCTTGTTGAGTATACAACATTAACTGAGAGACTGACTGTCTTGGGCGTTGACAATGGTTGGTATTATATTTATTTACAGCATGCGATAACAACAATTAATTATGAAAACTACTTTCCTGAGTAGTCATTTTCTATGTGCGTATGCAATGTATTACTATATCTAACATGATATTAAATTACCATACCTGTTGACTAGAAATTAAATATCAAGCTCTTAACTCTGATTGTAGTTAAAATATGTTAAATGATAACACCCTTGAAATATTTATTTTTACGATGACAGTGAAATAGTATAAAAATAAACAGCACTGAAATTGTAAAAGTTTTAAATGTTTGATTTTTAGACAAATATATAAACCAAAAGAAAGGCAAAACCTTTAGTGATTAATACATTTATTTACAAATGCTACAAAACAAGGTTGTTCCTGCTGTATAGAACCTTTATGCCGATGGTTAAGTGTCCTTTCAACGAGATGGGCTATAATTGTGACATGAGGGGATTTCTTGACACCTTCCCTCAGAGTATTACATTCAAACTTGAAATTTATATTGAAAAAGAAACAAACAGTAAATATAAACAACAATTCAATCGCGAAGCTGAACCACTGACGATTAAGTTTAAATGTTTTTGAGTTTAACTATTTTTTTTAGGAAATTCGACTACTCACGAAGGTGCTGAATAGCTGCCTCCGTGTACGAAATATATTAGTAGAAGCTGTTTGCACCTCAGTCTCTAGCCCCGGCTCAAACGCTGCTTCGTTTACTAATTTTTACCTCGACCTAGCGTTTTCAGATTATGGGCTGCTTCGTTTTTTTTACAGCGTAATAACCCGGTTTTCCAGAACCGGGTAATAACCTGCGCCAGAATTTTAAGCAGGTACTTTATGGTAATTCATGTTTTGATCGACTTTGGGAGAAACACACTTGCCATCAAGGATTCCAATTAATTGTAACTTCATGTAAAGTTTCATTCTAATAAGAAAAATCTCAAACAATTGTAAGTTACTGTAAAAAAAACATGCTTCCTGTTGTTAGATTTTGTTCGCTAACGAGCTCGTCCGAACGACTTAGGAAAAAAGGTGTTTACCAAATTGTTAACGAATCGAACGTAAAAAGCGGCCACATATAATTTTGAGTGATCGGAGCTCATTGACCTCCAGACGTCATGTCTCACCATAAGAGTCTACAAAAGCTTATCTTTCCTATTAAAATTCGTTAATAAGTTTTGTAGTGAGAAAATGTGTATAGATTAAATTATTTATTTAGTTGTTCATTAAGTAAGACTTTATTTTAGGTTTTCTTTATGTTGAAGAAATGTTTTTAAAAACATGCACATGTTGTGACTATTGTAAATTGTAATTTGTAAAATATAAACCTAATTTCAGAAAACATTTAAACAATGTCAAATTATTATTCAAATTATGTTGTTGATGTGTGATTAAGTAATCAAGATAGCAGTTTAAGGAGAAGTAACTCATAATTTAATTTTGTAATGCATCTACATACACTTTATAAATAAGAATTTAAACCATGATTGATCAAATATAATATGCACAAAAATTCTGTTGAAAACACCATTTGCTCAGTTAGTTATCGAAGGAGGAAAGAACCTATGTTTATTTGTGTGTTTTTTAAACTCGTTTGAAATCCTGCCAAGCCGTAAAACAAACATAATAAATAATTAATAATACCGTAACGCTTTGTGAGCGTTATGGTAGTTTGTTTCCTGATCAGGAACTTGAGATTTACAATAAAGTAAAATGTAACAATACGCGGACAATATAAGCATTATAAGAACACTGGACGAACGAATATCTTTACCTATTGTAACACAACATTGTATTCTCCCGACATATTCTTTATAAAGGCTTAACATTTCTATATCCGGCAAGCACGATCTTTACTTACAAGTTGAACTGTTGTAAAATGTCGGTAGTTGGTTATTTCCGCACCCACTTCAAATGTTTCTATTGGCAAATTTTGCTTAGAATATGTTATGATATCATGCAGTACATTTATGCAACACAAAGGTAAATGAATATTCGTAACATTACCCATATTTTTCATCTAATTTTGTTTACTGTATTTACAAAATAATTTACACTATTTATATTAAATTCTCTACTTTTCTATTTGAAAATAAATCGTGGAGAGTACTACGATTTAAATTTTTTATACTTGAGCTAAAATTCATATTATATTACCTTCTTCCTCATAACACAGGAAAAGTCTCTAAAAAACAAACTTCGAAACAGTTTGAACCTTGCAGATGTTACCATTTGTCCCTTTGTTATCAATGCCCAATGTATAATATAGTAACCAAATCACTGCGTGAGCACACTTACAGGGCACTTTTACATAACTCTAAGTTTTGTAAAATAATTACATAAAAAGTAACAATTAACAGGTGCTATACCTTATAAAGAAAGTCAGAACATAATTATTCTAAAGTTATGACTGTGTTTTTATCTTTTTTCTATTTTTACACTTTGTTCGTACTTAGTTACTGTCTGTTATATTAGGTAATTTTGATATTTCATATTTTCACCAAAAAGCATTGCATCCAATATTAACATTTATATTACAGATTTTGTTACGTTAACATATGTTAAATATATATTTACGCTGTTACGTTAAATATATGTTTACTAGGGGAAACCCCTGGTTGCTCCGCATGCCAACCCGTTGGAACCTTCTACATAATCATGTTATGTTTTCTTTATAATAAAAGTGTAGGATTTATAATAACCCTAAAGCTAAGATGGTAAATAATGTTAAATTAAAATGTACAAATCAAATTATTTCGTCTATTTTATAACAGCAGTTATAATAAGGTTAAAAGAACCACCAACGGTCAGGTCTGAACTTTAATAAAAACCTAACCTAAAAGTTAGAAATACAAATAATTGTTTCAAAGTTTGAAATCAGCTGTCAATAGAAATATTGTAGCTATCAGCTGTTTTATCTATCATTTTATTCAATTGGTTGCTATGGTAATAAATGTAAATACATGTGTTGGTTCCCAACCTAACCTAAGATTTTTGTCCGACTAAATTTACAAATATTGAAATAGCAAATGCTTTTATCAAAATTAATTTTAGCATATGTTACTCAGGGATAGTGTAGCCTTTTCTTAGTAAAACTTAATCAGTTTAATAGTTCCGGAGATTACACCCTAAAAACAAATAAGCAAATATAATATTAGTATAGATGTGTAATAAAATCGAAATAAACGAACCAAATATTATTAGAAGTACTAAAATATTGCTGTGAAATAAAAAATATTGGTCCCAGAACGCAGCTACATGTCACTTAATAAACATGTCAAGAGCTTCATGAAAATTAGTGTTAAATTAAAATATTTGCAATACACTAAACTTTTGTCTAACGAATCATTTGGTTTACTTCTAGTAAATATTTACTTCAGACTACACGACACAAAATCAATAACTAACAAAATATAATACTTAGAACAAAAAATATAAACGATAGTCATTAATTTTTTAATGTTAATTTATATACAAAAATGTGTATTTAGATTATACTAACCTATAACGTGCACTTCCTAGAAAATGACTTATTGATACTTGATAGCATACAATTTGAACACTACATCTCAGTTACACGTTTGTTAACACAAACGCGTTTCAACCACAAAGTCACCATCTTCAGTAATGCAAATTTGAATCTTAATAATTTTATTTTTAAAGTGATAACTTCTATTGGCCCGTTGGGCTCTTTCGCTTGACTATGTTTCTGAAGTATCGCGTCACGATTTTTTTTTGCGTAGACACAAGTCAGAGCGTGGCGAGGGAATAGGCGATACATAATATATATAGACAAGTGAGCGCGTGCTTCTGTGTTTAAATGTAGGTAGTAACGTTTCAAACGTAATCCTGAAGGCTATTCACCCGAAAACCGTGCTCTTTCTTACCGCAACCGGTATAAAAAATGTAAATTTATTTAAACTTTGCGTTATTACAGACTAGGAACGTTTTAACTGGTTACTCAAAGAGCCTTGTAATAGTATAACTTCTCGGCCAATGTGTAGTATCTGTTCTTATCAGCCTTATGTGTGATTATAGTGTGAATTGTGGAGTGTTCTAACGGTCTTCTGCTTTAAATATTTGATATTGTGTTGGTGCGGTCATCGGGTAAAGTTGTTGTGTGCTGCCACCTGCCATTACTACTAGCCCATAGGCTGTTTACTAATAGTAACTTCCAGTATATTGTACATCGGTGAGGGTTTTATCAGTTTATTTTCCCGTTTGAATACTTTTAGTATCATTTGAATAAATTAAAAGTTAATTTAATAAGTCCAAAATATAAGATGTGTTACACTTATATCGAAAGACAGACAATCATTATTCTAAAGTTATGACTGCTTTTTTTGCCATAGCTTTTAAAATTTGTTTACACTTTGTTAAAACTTCGTTACTGCCTTTAAATTATTTAATTTTGCTATTTCATATAAAAAAAAGGAAAACTTGCCATTGCAAACACTTATTTGTATTTTAAACTTATTGAAGAACATCGCTTTCAACAATAAAATTTTAATTGTTTTAATTAAGCTTTTATCACGAAAACAAATGCATATATTTGCAGTAAGCTCAAAAACAAAATAATAATAAATCCCTTAAGGAAGATTCACGAGTAGAAATTTTTTTGAAAATTAGTGATATTAAAATATATGTGCACTACACAAAACTTTTATATAAACATTTACTTGGTTTACAGCTAGTAAATATTTACTTCAGAATAGTAGACACAAAAGCAGTTATTAACAAAAAATAATATTCAAAGCCAAAACTATAAATAATAGACATTTTTAGTTAATGTAAATTAAATTAATTTAAAAACAATTATTAAGTTTCTATTAAGCTAAAATGTACACTTCTTATTAAATTACATTTGGATACTTGATAGAATAAAACGTGACACATAAAATCTCACTACTAACACATTTACTAGCTCAAACACGTTTCAATGACAACTTCAGTCATGGCTACATCAAGAATTACAAACTGTAAATGAAGATATAACTGAAACTATAATAAACTGAAATTACAGTTTGTTTATTATAGCTCTTACATCACTAAAGATGGCTACTTTGTCGTTGAAACGCATCTGGGTTAGTAAAAATGTTAGTTGTGAGATTCCGTGTTCAAGTTCTACTCCATCCAGTATTTATTCTCACCAGTCGAGCTCAATATTTACTTGTAGATTTATGGATAAGTTTAAAACAACAAACTAAATTTGTCTTAGGTTATTTTCTATGAAACCCTATGAAATGTGCCACCAAAACACTGTCACAAACACTTATCATGAATATATACAAGGAATTAACCAGTGAAATCTATTTTCAAAACACTCTGTGTGAATGTACTGTGTACTCCGAATTACATGGAATGAAACAGCTGTCATGGGTAAGGTACCGTTTATGTAGAATAATAATGAAGTTGTTCAAGTTCAAGTACACTTGGACAAATACCCATTGTTTAGTATAAAGAGTTTATCAAGAGAGATTGCAGAGAATGTCTAGCTGTACCATCACTTAATTCTGTCAACATTTATTCATGTTAGTTTAACGTTACCAATGAAATATAACTACTATTTTAACAAATGCAGGTGTTTAGATCTCAATGCTGTATAGGTTTTTTTATGCAAGTACTGTATTTCTAGTAAAATTCCCGGACTTTGTTGGTAAAATAAAGAAATTTAAAGTAGTTGTAAAATAAAATTAACAATTTTTCTATCTGGGTTATTTTTATAATTTGTAACAAATATTACGGTATCTCTTCACTTTGAGGCTGCTTAAAACAATCCTAAGTCGAAATCTAAAATTCAAAATATATTTTTAAAGTACGAATGAAATGAATAAAAACCGAATAATGTAGTGCTTGTTAATATAGTGATAAAAGTAAAATTATTATGACCAAATCCGAACCTTGTTAGTACTTGTATCATATTATATGCATATCATATTATATTATACCTGTTATCATATCAAAAATCAGCTATAAGATGAAACATCTAATAAATCTAATAAATAAATCTAAATTATCTAATACATTTTATTTCATAGACGTTTTCAAAAAGATATCCAACTTGGAACTTTATTGAGATTCGGGTTTACATGTTATTGTATTAGGTAGAGTCTACATTTAGTGCAGAACAACATACATACATAAACAAATTTCAAAAGAATTTGTGTTTAAAAAGATAACAAAAATAATATTTTTAATAACTGAGCTGATAAGACTTTAACCAAATGTACACTTTTAATTTGAGCAATAACTCTTTTTCTCTTGTTTCTAACGTTCCATTATAATTTATTTACATTATAATCATAGTTAAAAATATAATATTTTATTAATTTATATTTTGTAGAATGTTTAATTTAAAGTCTAAATTTACAATTTAGTCTTGTTTAAAGTGTACATTGAAAATGTTCCCACTGAAAAAACTTGTAACTATTTACATAATATTCCATCTATTTCCAAAGCTATAAACCAATCAATTTCGTCTAAACCATACTACGCATTGTTCAAATTTAGTTACATGGAATGGAATAGCTGTCACCACTCAAAGGGACAATTTGAGTTCAATATTAATAAACTTTGTCAAATAAAAGTGCACTTGTACTGTGTAAATACCTTTTGTCTTGCATAATGAGATCTATAAGAGGTCGTTCACACAAGCCAAGCAGTCCAGTCAATATTTGTTATAGGTCAGTTTGTAACTTGGTAAATTAGTATCCTTTGATGTGTTTCGTATAAAAGGCTGTGTTTACTTTAAGAAAAATAGTTACCTGTAATTTGAGTTAGACATAAAAATGGAAAATTATAATCGTAGACAACAAATATAGTATTTTTAAGTCAACATTTAAAAAAATCACTTTAAAAAGTACCCTGAGACAGACATTAGTTATCTATGATGTTGATTTTATCTGATATTACATCTAATTTAATATGGTCTCATATTTTGTTAGTAAGACTGAGTTCTAATTATACCAAATTCAAGTTGAGGAAATTTTTGAAGTGATAATTTCTATTGGCTCGTTGGGCTCTTTTGCTTGATTATGTTTCTGAAATATCGCGTCACGCAACTTTTCGCGTAGACATAAGTCAGAGCGTGGAGAGGGAATTATAATAACGTATTTTATATACTATGTATCGACATAGTATATAAAATACGTTATTATAATAATTATTTTAATATTAATATATTACAATAATATTACATTATAATAAGTATGTGAAAAATAGTGACCATTAAAATGCAAGCATTATTTATTTAGTCACTAATGATTTCGAGTGAGGTATTAGTGTATGCACTCTACATAGAATTCTAAGAATAATTCAAAATTTAAGGGATAATTGTAATAATAATTATTATAATTATTATATTTGTGCGTTTTAAGAAGATTGATTTTTGTCTAACTAAAGTAAGTTTAGAAAAAGTTTACATTTTGTACATTTTTACTAAATAATATATTACATTGTTTTATTTTACTGTAACTTATTATTATTCACTTAAATATCAAATTTAGCTTTATATTACAACAAAGAAGGTCATACGCGTTAATGGAGTATCTATTCCTCACAGAGTAGTTTCTTCTAGGCCAGATGGGCAATGCTTATTCTACTCTTTGGCTTTAATTGTACATGACACTGATTCACTGGGGTTTGAGGTGAGGACCAGAGTTGTTAGTCATGTTTCAAACAATTGGCGCAGGTTCAAACCATATACTTTAAAAGTAACAGGAGATATTTATTCAACAAAAAAAGAATATATCGCGGATATGAGAAAATCGGTAACTTTTGGAACCTTCTGTGAAATTAAAGCACCGTTAAATTTTTTATGAGTTTCAGGTGTACAGAGATGGTTATTTGTTGTGGGAGAGTTTTGGCGAAACGATTGAGGGAGTAGGGAGGCTACAATTTACTGCGGAACTGACGAGAGGCCACTTTGATGTTCTCATTCCTCTCGCACCTTCTTTACCTGACAACTCAGTGGATATTAGTGTGGAGGAAATACAGTCAGCTTCCCAATCCCAGGTTTCAGACGATGGTCTCCAAATTTCTCAACTTCCAACCCTATCAGAACAGTGTACATCATCATCTAATGCAGTTCGTTAGCATCCAGAACAAATACCAAAAAACGAGGAAAATAAGACGAAAGCGTTTTTATAATACAAATCGGGTAAAAGCACATAGTCAAGCGGTAAAAGAAAACACTGTCTTAAAATACACGCAGAATCAGCTAAAATACTTTAAGATGTAACATTTGCTGTAGGTAACCATATTATTGCAATAGCGAAACATTATCCTGTCAGCTATAGTCTATCCACTCGGCCGTGATACCTGACTTCTCCGGAACTCCTACCCGCTCGCCGGGCCTAAAGGTGGCAAACTAGGGGAGGGGGCGTTGAGTTCCGAGAAGTCAGGTATCACGGCCGAGCGGATATACTATAGTAGTAGGCTATAAATAGACAAGTAAGCGCGTGGAGAGGGAATATACTATACATAATATATAATAATACGTTATTATAATATTATAACAATTATAATTATTTTTATAATAATTATCCCTTACATATTGAATTATTCTTAGAATTCTATGTTGAGTGCATACACTAATACCTCACTCAAAATCATTAGTCACTAAATAAATACTGCTTACAATATAATGAACACTATTTTACGCATATTTATTATAATTATAAAATTATAACATAATAATATTATAACTATAGTAATATTACAATATTATAATTATTATATTATAATATTACAACTATGCAATTTCAAAATATGATATAATATTTTTTGACAACATATTGACTTGTGTAATTTGTTGACCTTTATTGTCCTCTAATATTAATACTGATAACAATATAAATTGGTCATAGAAGTTATCACTTCCAACGTGTGGTCTTTAGCACACCCAATGTTGTTTTTTTACCACTATTCAATTTAAACTCATTTTAATTGTAATTAAATGTTCATCCCAGAAAAGCTTGGAACCTATATAAAGTATACAAAGCTTAATAATTTATTCTGCTTCGGATTAATAACTTCCTCGAATATTATTTATAAATGATAGTACAAAAATTTATTGAAAGAAGATATAATCTTATTATTACTAGATTACCAAACTAATGATATGATTGATAATGATACTACCTTAATAAGGTCCGTCTTCTGTCTTCTTGTCGTCATTTTTTTACTACATCTTTCGGGGATGTAGTTCTATCATCTGGTCCTATTTACTCCGAAGAGATCGTAGTGCATTAAAATAAAAATGTTACGCATATACACATGGCACTGACATTAATACATACATTAAAATATATCCGTTTCATTTTATTTTTTCCAAGTCATTAATAGCCGTATCGTACAAGTGGTGTAGGTGAAACGACAGTTGGTCATTTAATATGTCATCCGGGGTTAGTTTGAATGCTTTATATAATATTTCATACTCCTCAGTAGCATTCATATTAGCCAAACTTTTTTATGAGTGTGTTAGGCTTCTATGTAGAGTGAAGTATCCCGCGCTATGGTTACATTCGACGATATGTCGTGCCTAATTGCACTGCCTGTTGAAACCTGTTAATGTTTTACCCGTTGTTGGGGAGATATTCTTTGTAACGCTCCCTGAATTATCTTATTACTATGCAAACATTTCTTGCATTCGCATCTTGTAAAATCAGGATTTTTACCATATTAGGGTGTTGGTTTAAAGGCATCTACACATAGAACGTAGTAATACTCCAATACGTATCTCACAATTATATCAAATGGGTCTCGTCACACAAGAGTATTAATACATAGCCGACGTCGGCGGCGTATTGATACGGGAAAGCAAAATACCTCGGCTAGCTACGCGTCGCACGCGTAACTCGACTCGCGCAAGCGCACTAAGCTGTTCTCGCCACGTTTTTCCTATGTACATCGTCTGGTTTCCGGAGTGTGTTTATGCTGTGATTTGTTTAAGTGCAGTTATGAGTATAACAAGTGTTTCGATTGACTAATCATGTATGAATTAATGATTAATCTACTATTGTGCTTCCAAATAATTCAAACATAAAACTTAATTACCTCAAGCAAATAAACGACCAATCACTAGGAGGTATTTTTCCCTGTAGTTGGTTTCTCCTTTCAATATCATTACTAATGAGCGACAAAACCTCACTAAACTCATCTTCGTTCAGTCTGTAATATGTTCAAACTTTTCGTCAACACACTCCAAGTCTTCCATTGAGTGATGAAATTCACCGAACTTTGCCCGCCTCTTGTTTATTCGATGGACCCATTCCGACCTTCTTCCAACTGAATACAACAATATCAACTCCTCATTATTGTCAGTATCACTTGAATCGGTTTCCATCCGAACTCACACCACGGCATTGTAAACGCCATCACTAACCAAATTGAAGTGATCTCAAATACAAACAGCAGTTAGCAGTGTGAGATAAACTGATTTCTGATATGATTTTACGAAATATATTACAATAAAAGCATCTCAAATTATAGGCCAAAATTATTAATTTATGCCTATATTCTATGAAAATAAAAGGTTAAATCACAATAAAACAGATGGTGATTTTAATACATACAAATTAATCGTAAACACAGTAGTATTAATCTTTAGTTGTGTTTTCAAACACAAAATGATATTTGCACCTCGGGGTTGTTGTGTAGGATAACATAAATCTTGAAACATTAATAAAGAAATAAAATCATATGTAAACGAGAATGGTGATATTAAGTAAATTATGAATTATGAATGTTGTGTGGTAATATTCTAGGTTTAGGTTTTTTTGGAATGTTTGTTAAAAGTTCATTATAGTTTATGGTGATGATTTATTAATCACCTGAGCCTAGGTGAATGGCTGATCTCACCAATGTTGGATTTATTGATGATCTTTTCTTGAATATTGTTTGCACTCCTCTTTCTATTTTTATAATGTTTTATTTATTTCTCCTTTGGATCCGTTTTTTATTTATGTACAGTACATATTTGATAAGTCATGTTAAAATTTCTTTTTTTAAACTGTAGTATTTTCACTTCTACAGGCTGTATTATATTTTCTATTAACTTCTTTTAACATCTGTTTTTTTTATATTCTGTTATTATTGAAAACTTCTTTTTGGCTTTTTTATTTACGGATTTAGTTTAGTTTGTTTCACTTCTTCTTTTTATATATATGCACTGCACTTATGATTTTTTTATGAAATAATGATGGATAATTTTGGAATATAATACAAATTTGATTGTGTTATGTTATAATAATTTATGATCAATTTAATTTTGAAAAAGGGATTAGTAAATTCCATTTGTTTGTTATTAGTAATTTTAGAGTACGAATATACTTATATGGCTAACTTGAACTCTCCGTATGGGATGTAGGCCTATTTAGAAATTAAATACAATAATCTGGCTGAATTGTTTGACTTGTTACAAGTGTACAGGGGGCGTCTTCCACGTAGCTTTCTGTTTGAATGGCTCACGAAAGACGTCGCCGAAGTATTAATACGCCGAAGACATAAATACATAAGCTACGTTCTGTGAGTAGATGCCTTAAGGCTTTAGCGAAGTATTTAAGGGAACCGTTACGTGAAAAAATATTTTCATATTATTATTCTGTATTAAATTATCTTAACAATGGTACTAAACACTTGACATTGATTTTTTTCCCAGTAGAGTGTTATATAGTATCCCAACATTCACTCTGCAGTGTTAAGTAGTAGCTTCTTTATTCCTCTTTGGAGAACTGATTTTATTCCTCTTGGTATTATATACAACATTTTAGTTATATTGGTTTTTAGGTTGGTACCTAGTGATTCACATGTTTTACAAATAAATCGGATTGTATTGACTGTTGATTGTTTAGTGAATATTTGTGGTTAGACATAGACCAATTATTTAGATTCTCCTATAATTGTAAATCAAACTTCACTTTCAGTTTACTGAGATTGTATTTTTACAGATACAGGTGCAGTTTTCTTCAAAACTATTTTATGGATTTGAATAAAATTTTACATACTTATAATCCTCCATATATATTTCAATAACATAACTGAAATTAGTATTTTTTAAAGAAAAAAAAAATGATAGAAAATTTATTGAACACAAAATACTTAAATTTAAACGTAAAAAAATCATAATTTTCACATTTTCTATTATCCAAGACATATGCTTCAGATTATTATTACATTCATAATATACAGTAACTGTACACTATTTGAATCAAATTGAATGATTAGAATTTGAGAAAAGTCTACCCAAATATTGCTATTTTAACGTGGGCGAGATAGGCATGTCCCGCTCCTCTTAAACTATTCCTGATTTGACGATCAAGCTTTATCGAGAATGGTCACCAAACAACCGTGTAATTTAAATATATTTTATTTTCAATGTGTCTAAATTGGTGTTGTATTTAAGTGATTATGTACAATTGATAATGACTGATGAATATTCAAAACGCGTTATGTAAAGAAGAAGAAACTACAAGATATAATTGATACATATGATCGACAACATCGCTAAAAGACAAAAAAGGCACCACGTTTTTTAGAAAATTGGGCAGCTATTTTGTATTTCACATTAAATATATTTGCTGTCAAGGATGGTTTCTTTTCCTGTAAGTATCTTGTTCTTCTTGTGGGTTTTTTAATAACATATCTATAGTTTTAGAAACATCTAGTAAAAATCAAGTCAAGAAGTCACAAGATGATTCTTATTAAGGTAGTAATAAAGTCAATAAATTTATTGAGACTCGGTACCGCAATCATGCAATACTACTTTGACATCATGCAATCTACTCCGGACATTCACTAGGCATTTCAGTTTGACTCCTAAACATCTACTTTTAAAGTGTGAGGCAATTGAACCCAGAAGCCTATCTTTGGTCTTACAGTAACTCCAAAGAGGTATCTGATCTAGAAAGATATCTCTATATATAACAGTCAACTCCACTGACACACTGATCACGATTTATCAAAAACTACTGAACGGATTGGAACGAAATTTGGTATGTACCTTAATCTAGGGCCATAGATGCTCACTAAGAAAGGGTTTAAGAAAATTCGAAATCTTAGGGGGTTTGGGGGTGTTAAAGTTACTAAATCACGATTTTCTAAAACTACGAAACGGATTGGAATGAAATTTGGTATGTAGCTTCATATAGGGCCATAGGTGCTCGCCAAGAAAGGGTTTAAAAAAATTTGAAATTTTAGGGGGTTTGGGGGTGTTAAAGTTACTAAATCACGATTTCTCTAAAACTACTAAACGGATTGGAATGAAATTTGGTATGTAGCTTCCTCTAAGGCCAAAGTGCTCACTAAGAAAGGGTTTAAAAAATTCGACATTTTACGGGGTTTAGGGGAGGGGGGGTCAAAGTTACTAAAAAAAATTGAACTTTACAAAAGGTTTTGTTAATATAAATTTAACTTTGATTTGTCTATCCGTGCAAATCCGGATCGGGCCAGCTATATATAATGAAGCGTGTAGAGCCTACCTAGATGGATGAACTACCTGTAATCAGTATTGTTTGTAGTTTTTTGAAGCCAAACTTAGTAGTTTAACAAAGAAACTCCTCTTGATGTATAGCCCAGTCGGTATAGGTTACAACTACCAGTAATTAGAAATACGGCTTTTTTTATAAGTACATTCAAGTATGTAGATTAACATAAAGAAAGGTTTACCAGTCTATCGATTTCCCAAAGTCGAAAAAAAAATCGATTATCATTTTTTTTTGATTACCCTTAATATTTCGAGCTGAGATGAAGATAGAGGAAAATAAAAAATACCACCGTGTATGGGAGGTATTTTTCAACAAAAAAGGTCATATGTATTTATTTCGTCCGAGCAATGGTTTGTCTGGAAAAAATTCGATAATGCAGGTATGTATTTTGCAGCAGGGGAAATCACTAAAAGGGGACATCTTATTCATATATGAAGCGTTGACTCATTCTAAATTGGCCGAATTTTAATATATCGAATTGAAACTTGACATAGGAGTTAAAATATATATTTTAAACATTTATGCTGAGTCTCAGCTTGTTATCTTGAAAATTACCCGATCTAGGAGTCGATTTCGATTATCGATTTTACTAGTACCGGACTCACGAACTAATTTCAATCTATTCCAGTTTCGTCAATTTTTGGAATATCAACACCAAATTTGTTTTACAAGTTGAGTACACCAGAATAAATATTCTTAGTAAGTATGAACGATTTTTTTAATGTTATTTTTAAAAACGAGGCGCTTGAAAATGGTCTTCTGTTTTACTACACAATTGTTTTTTGCTACACTTATTTTAAAAACTATATTTAAAAAATTGACTAATCTGCAGCCGATTAACTCAAGCGTTTTGATGAAAAATCTAAAAAGGTCTAAAATTATACTTTTTTAAGTTACTTGTGCTTTGAAAAGTAAATAATAAAAAAGGTTTATACTCCTTGATCTTGTTTGAATCTATATATTTAACTTGTAAAAAAACTTTCAGGTTGATATTTTGAAAATTTTCTAAACTGGAGCTGTTTAAAATGAATTGGTGGGTCCGGTACTCCTAAAATCGAGAAACCCATTAATAAGTCAAGTGGCTCTAGATCGGGTAAGGTCAAAGTACCTAGCTTTTTAAAGAAATCTGTACAATAATTACGCTGTCCCAAACGAGCCATAATTATTACTGCTTGATTTTGTAAACTACCTTTTGGGTAGTTTGCTTTGTTTAATTACCCCACAGATCAATTCCATTCTTTAGTTGGGAAAATAATATATAAACAAAAATGTAATATCTGTTCTGAACAGAACTTTGCCATTTACCACTATGCCAAGAAGAAAAAAAACACCGAATCAGTGTTTTGCACATTGAATGGTTTTATTGGGTACTGGAATTAAGTGGTTCAATGAGATGTTCTATTGAGTACTACACGATTGAGTGGTTCCATTCGTTTTCGCAATACTGAATGAACTATTGCGTAATTAATTTATCTACTAGACCATTGATTGAAATATAGAAGGGTTATTTGTGAATTCGACCGTTGAGTGGTTCAATACGAGGTTCTATTGAGTACTACACATTAAGTGAACCATTGAGTAGTTCCATGGAGTACTGGACCATTGATTGAACTATAGAGTGGATTCTTTGAGAATTGGACCGTTGAGTGGTTCAATACGAGGTTCTATTGAGTACTACACATTGAGTGAACCATTGAGTAGTTCCATGGAGTACTGGACCATTGATTGAACTATAGAGTGGATTCTTTGAGAATTGGACCGTTGAGTGGTTCAATACGAGGTTCTATTGAGTACTGCACATTGAGTGAACCATTGAGTAGTTCCATGGAGTACTGGACCATTGATTGAACTATAGAGTGGATTCTTTGAGAATTGGACATTTGAGTGGTTCAATACGAGGTTCTATTGAGTACTACACATTGAGTGAACCATTGAGTAGTTCCATGGAGTACTGGACCATTGATTGAACTATAGAGTGGTTTCTTTGTGAATTGGACCGTCGAGTGCACCATAGGTCACTGGTTTTCTTTTATAGACATTCCATTGTGTAGTCTGTCTTAAGTTTTAAACCTGCTATTAGGTTCATTTAATTCTGTTTTTTATATTCCACCTCCGTCGTTTGTTAGTCCTAGAAACACAGTCAGTAATTTAATACAGATACAAACTGTGATATTTTTGTTTACTACTTACTTATTCGACAATTGTAGTTAAATTACTTTTTGAATCTATCCAAACCCATATTTTATTATTATTACATAATGCAATTATTTTCAGTACTTTAACAAGACAAGGGCAATATAAGCAATACAGACATACTGAGTAGAACCTAATGTTGAGTATTTATAGTGTAATCCATCGTGCATTGTACTCTGCTGACACGTGGGCAATAAAGGCTTTTACAGTTTGATATCTGCCAGCGGGAGCAATAGTGATAGATTGAAAACTGACGTGATTGACAACTTCCCTGCAAGGCTAACTGGCAATCTTTTTACTATTACACTATGCAAGGAAAGTTGATCAAATGTTAAATTTAATGATCTACAGCTTTAAATTTGACAAGAGTAATTTTCTTCAGATTCCTTTCCAAATTACTTTTATTCTTAGGTTTAGTTTTGTGTGATGATACTCTTAGCGTGTCAGAGGTATATAGAAATAGAAATTTTAGTTTATCTGTTATTTACTAAGTAATACTAATATTTATATAATTACAGATTCGATTAATAAACACGAGACATTATATAATATTTAAATTTACGTATTTGGATATGTATTAGTAAATTTAACTTATTTTAAGGCTGTCTTTCATTCAGAATACTATACATGCTTAGCACCAGTTGTAATGTAAATAATAGGGGGATTCGTGCAACCTGTGCTAAGCATGTTAAATGTGCTAAGTGTGTTAAAATCGAGAAACTTGTTTGACAGAAGTGTGCTATTTAGAGTCTGTAGCACACTCGATTTTAGCATGGTCTGGGGTCTGCTAAATCAGTGTTAACGTCAATTTCTTGGGGAAGGTAATTTGAGGTTTTCAGCTTGAATAAACAACAGGTTGTTTGTTGAAATTTTTGAAATTGTGGTTTTCCTGTATTTGTTTTCTTTGCGATGGAAAATAATTTCGAATTCAAGAAGAAAATTCGGAAGGAATCGGGGAAACGATGGAGCAAGGAAAATAATCACCTTCTCCTATCTTTATTTAAGCTAATCCAATGAAGTTTAAGGTAAGTAATTTTCTTCCTTTTTTTTACTTGTTAATCTGGATAGTTATATACTGGCAGGCACATTTTTACCACTGAAAAACGTTTTCATTTAAACACCTATTGATCTAATCTATTTTTGTAAAGTATATTTATTTGTTTATTTTATACATTTTCGTGTTCAGAAAAGTACAGAGAACATTTCTGTGTATTTGAATATTTTGAACAAATATGTTTGCAAAAAAGAATCGAAAAAATATTTTGTTATAAATATCCTAAAATGTAACACATAAATTATTTATAAGTAGGAGGAAAAATCCCTCCTAAAAACTAGAATATTTTGAGCAGGAGTATTCTAAATTTTAGCCATTTAGCCTAGATTACCAAAAACACAAAAATGTTTTCAAAGTAGACAAAAAATGATACCTAATTTAATCTAAAATATAATACACCAATAAAAAAGTTCGTAGGATATTACAGCAAGAAAAATTTACTGATTCATTCTAGAGAACTGGAAAAAGAGTGATTTAACCAACCAGACGATCTGGACTTTGTGGTGGAATCGACCTAAGCGAAAAGACAGCGAGTTCAGTCAAATAATTCGACTACTTTTCTGCCTCATGTAAAATTTCTAATTTTTTCTTTGCTCACATGAAGTATCAAATATGACTGTTATGTCACGCAGAAAATAAGAATAGTTCCCTCATGCGTGACAATCGACAATTCAAAGAAAACTCAAATTAAAAAGTACCAACTTTTTAGGCCCAGACATAGAAGACGGTGACCTTAGTGAGAAATTGGAGTTTTTAAAGATTACAGAGGAGAGGAAGATAGGGTTGGAGGAACAAAAATTAGAGTTGGAGCGGTAGAGGATAAAGGAAGAATCAAGGCTGAAGGAGATTTAGCTGAGAAATAATTTTGAGCTGAGCAAGATGAAGTTGGAGAGGGAGATGGCTCTAAAGCAGAAAGAGTTTGAGGAAAAATATAAAAAGTAATTTATATTTTATAAAAAGGTTTCATTCCATGAATCCATTTCATGTCAATTATGACTCTAATAAATTAGTCAGGTATTAATATCCTTCAATGTATTGTTTTTTAGGTAGTACAGTAATTTCTGGAACCTCGGAGGGAGCAGGGCTGCTACATTGATCAGCAGTATCCTGGAAATATTTTTAGTATACATTTTTTGGTTTCAGAAATCTTTTTTGCAAAATAAATAATATATATATTGATTAATTATCAAAATGGTGTTTTCTTTACAATCATCTTGAACAATGAAGTAAGTTTTCCTTTCTACTTACTTTGGCATTTCGAAATACTAATTAAAAGTTATTAGATCGAGCACACAATCTCCACAAAACTTGTTTTAAGAACAAGGATATCCTTACTTTAGCAAATAACACTTAAGCACATTATCACAATGGGCCCTTCATTCAAAATTAAAATAACAGTTTAGCATGATAACACATTAAGCAATTACCAAAGATTGCATGAATTCCCATTATATTTATAGATTGCTTTACAATGGCTATTTAAATTGTATATTACAGAACTGCTTATCTAAATAAATGTTATAAACGATTTTGGAATTAATTTCTTTGTTAATAATCACTATCTCTCCTTTTCCAACTACGTTATTGCCACTGCCCCGGTTATCTAAGTAAATGCCATTGTAAGACTTAACTTGACCAGAATATATGAAAGATAAATTAGTATTGACCCGATTACGAATTCACAATTCAAACATACATTAAGAAAACATTAAATTTAAACCCTTTGAACTTGCCACTGTAGCCTCATTTTATATGTTACAGTAAGAGTATATAAGTAACTTAAACCTTTGTTTGGGAACATTTTCGTTTTGGACAAACAGGACATTTTATTATAACTAAAAACAATTACAAAAGTAGCTCAAGCAAGTAATGAAAAAAATGTATTGTTTAGAATTCGAACAACTTATACATTATATAACATTCCTTTATTTAATTAACAGTAGTCTTCTTATTTTTGTTAATTTAGTTTTTTCATGTATCATGCCATGAAATCGAATATTAGCAATTTTATATTGTTGTACTATTATCCTCACATTACCACACACCATAAAATAAATTTGTTTAAGAAAACCTCATTTGTCAAAATATGTTATTTCTTTTTGTAGCCAGTATTGTTTTCACATGATTTCTTGGTACAATAATCATGTAATTTGGCGTGGACAAGAGGAATTCAAGATTTGTTCGCTGTCGGTGGTAGAAAATCTTGAATGTGGGACCGACCTACTTTGTGATGATGAGAATGTATTAATAACGTTATGTAGCTATTATAAATAATTTAATATCGTTTTAGCTCAATTATTGTCTTGAAAAATGAATTACTTTGACCAACTCAAACTTGTAATTAAGTATAAAATCTAGACAAAGTCATTACTTTGGACAAATAATACTAGATGTTATGAAAAATGACTGGACAAAGTTAATAATTACTAATCTATAATTGACTAGCTGATGTGGTCATAATAGATACTCGCTGATTAACCAATATTACAGTAACGTACATATTTATATTTATGTATATCATTGCTTATGCAATACTAAATTAGATATATTTACAAAGTACAGTAATTAAATAATGTATTTCAAATTGTATTAGTTTTTTACTTACGATCAATATATATCGTTGTTTTTGTCTAGAATTATTTTATCATTATGCTACATGATGTGTTTTTTGGACAACTAAATTCTATATTTGTCTTAATATTTCCTTATGGAATAATACACAATAGTTTTACTCACAATAATTCTGGAATAAAAAATACTGAAAACTAACTTGTTTGGGTGCTGCGACACCAGATTGTTCTAATATGCCAGGCCAAGTATTAAGGATAGTCTATGTTCTATTTATATTTTAGATGAAACTTTAATGACGTTAGGGTTCAAACAGTATACCTATTTGTTTAACCGGTCAAACAAGATACAAACAGTAATATTGCAGAGTTTAAATATCAGCTGATTGCAATCGTCCAGCTGTGTTAACTCGAAGGTTGAAATTAATTGCTGAACATATTGTACGTATGTGTAATATATTATATTTACCGTTCATTAGTAAACACTATATATGGTATACCTATTGGTATTACTCTATTTAGTGTTAAGTCATGGCCGGTACCAAACATTTTTTAGTAAATATAATTTCGCAAAATTGAAGAAATGAAGGATTTCCACACAACACCCTAATGATTTTAGAGCTGCATCTTACATTGGCCAACCGATTTCATTAAATAGAAAATTGCTACTGAAAATACAAAACTGCAGTTGATGCGTTACTTTTGCTGCTATTTTGATACAATTTTAGCATTTGATACGTTATTTTTAGCATTATTGAAGGTAAGAGCCACTTTTGAATTTTTAAAGCATTTAAGAGCAATGAATTTAATCTAATTTATTAAAACTATTAACATTAAAAATAACGATGGATTTATTGTTAATTTTGGTTGTTGTAGACAATTACCAAGAAATTACGTATTTAGTTTTTTACAAAAAAGCATTTGTCTGTCGTTAAAAAAATATTTAGTTTCTTGTAAATGTTTTGTAAAGTTAACGGTTTTCAAGATATTTCACCTTAAAAATTCTTTGTGTTTGGTACACTTGTAAACCTTAACATGCAAAATGCTTATTCAAAATTTGAACGTGATATCTTATCTATTTTTGGAGTTACAATGAGTGTTTATAAACAAACAAAATGGCGGATTGCGACTAAACTAAGCCGAATTCGAAAAACGTTACTGAACATTTTTTATTTATTTCAATGAATACAATCTAATACTGTATAGCCCGTGTCAGGGATATATTTATGGATACCAATATCCCAAAGACTCAAGTAATAATAATAATTAATAAAAAAAAAAACAAATTATAGAACTATCCCAATATTAAAAGTAGGCCTAAGTTAGTTAAGAAGAAATCTTTGCTCTGGACAGTTAACAGATTAAATCTGATACTATTAACACACGTGTAAAATATTAGGTTAAGTTCCCAGCCATTTTAATCAAGTCAGCAGCATTAGAACAACTTGCTCTGAAACAAGAGAAAATAATCATATTGCATTTCACATAGCTTTAGCGAACAAAGCAGAATATCATGAGAATGGTTTTTCAAGAATTTACAGATAGACAAAATTAAAAAAAAATGAAAGGCCAATAGGGAGATGAGTGAAAAATCTTTAGCCAATGGCAAACGGTTTTTTCAAAAGGACGCGGTAGGAGGAGTAGGGCAAGAGTGAGAGAAGCGAGGTCTTATTCTAAAATCATTTGAACGGGCAACACCTAAAACCCGCTACAAAACGTCTAAGTACATTTTACCTTAAAATACAAAAATAATTTTAAATCAATCATCAAATAAGAGTCAATCATCAAGTCGAACTCACCAAGTGAAAATCATCAATCAGTTTAAAATCAATCACCAATTTCAAAAGGCATCGCAGGAACCAGTGGATAAATAGTGTTCAGTGCATGTGTGAATATAGATAAATTAATATCAATAAAGTGTTAAATAAAATAATCAATAAAATGTATAGTGTCAGTTTAAAAGTGTGTGAAAGGGGAAATCACAAATAATTAAGTAACTTAAACATTTTAATTTATGTTAAGACAGATCTCGAGGTTATGCAAATTTAAATAAAATCTAAATCATATCCAGATAATTAAAATAAAATCATAAACAAATTGTAAATGGAATAATATAAATGTAATAAAATAAATTCATAGCTTTAGAGCAACAATAACTAAGCAATTTGGGCGGGTCTTCTTTATACAGGTGCCAAGGATTTAATAATACCTAATAAGCAATTGAAAGGAGATTCCGATTCAATTAAAAAGGTTAGAAACTGCTGTTTAGGATAAGGTTTTAAAGTAAGGAATTATGACAACTTAATTATCAAACTTTTAATTTCAAATATTTTATACAATGTTTAGTTGTTAGCCTATTTTAATAAAGGATAAGTTATATATATTAAATATTAAGGAGACTGCATAGTAATTGAATAGTACAGTCTACCTTAACAACATTATAGATTACGAATAATAATTATCAAAATATCCTGGTGAAGTTAGTTTAGTAGATTCAGCAACTTATTATGAAGTAAAGTTTAGAGGAAGAGACGATTTGAGAAATTAAACATTAAGAAATTGTATATTAAATAATTTGTACATTTCTTAAGAACAAATTTCATTAATTAAGTATCATATTAATTCAATCTTTTTTTCAATAAATTCAATTTAAAAAATTCTAAATGTTATTAATGTAGAAAAGGTGTATTCATTAAATTAATCATATGTCATGTATAATATCTTATTATAAATTATACATTTAATACAAACTATTAACGTCTCTGAAGTTATTTCAACCAATTAGTTGTGAGTCAGACCTCTCAAGCCAAGCATAGATTGATTCGTAAATCGAATCTGGTGGAGCCCCCATATAAATATAAACCTTACAGGATAAAGTCGCCCGTATCAAAATATTAACCTTACACCCGCTACGGTTTTTAGGGTCACCCTATATACTATTATATTAAATTATATATATACACACCAAGTCACGAATATTAAATTATTTCTTACAATATTAGCTTCACATTAATGAATCTTCACATTTTATAGGGTAATAAGAATGAAAAATATCTTTAAAACTACAAACATTAAAATCAAATCTCCCTTAATTTATATTGTGTTGTAGTAAATTTGTTTTTTTGTTATTTGTGTTTTGTGGTTGCTGCGATGTAGTACTGTCAGAGAATTCTTTATTTGTGTTTTCCTTTATACCCAAAGTTTTAAATTAACGGTGTTTTTATTTTTTCCTTGCTTTCTAATATTAAGATCATAAATAACTTTTAGTCTTAGCTGATATGAATTTGTTGAGATTTTGTTTCTTATAGAGTTTAGGTATTATCATAGAGCGTTTATCTTTTAAGAAAAGTTAGTGCTATCCGTAATGTTATTTAGTTTGTTAAAACACACAAAAAAATATTGTTAGTTTTTTAGTATACAAATTATAAAAGCAGCTGACTGAAAATAAAATTTTTGCAGGAAATATTTTCAAAAAATGTAGTTTTTGGGATTTAGGGCGCATGTAAGGGGTCATGTAGCCGGAAGGAAATGACGTAAATTTCATAATTTGTATATGTTACGGAAACATAATTGAAATACTTCCAATTCGTATTGTATTAATAACATAAACAAGACGGTTTATTTATCATGGTAACTTTCCCTTAAACAGAACTGATATTTGTTTTATAATTTCTTAACTAAATCCTTAGGAGTTTTTATTTCACTGTTAACGAATATGTTTTAAAATTGTATGCGTATTTAAATCATCGAGTTCATGATATTTTGTTGGATGTATTTGATATGAAAGGTAGAAAATGATGGAAAGAAATGAAAAAGCTTAAGTCGATTCATTCGTTATTCCGTAGGTTAAAAGTTTCTAAATGTTTGAATCAAATTAAGGAAATTTTGGGTTTAAACTTTAAGGGTACTCTGAATGTCTATCTTCGACAATGTTAGCTATAATACACATAATTTAAGTTGTAATTAAGATAGACCCATCTTTTTTTTATAGTTCCGTACACAAAAAAAAAAAAAAAAAATATAAACCTAAAAGTTATAATTTAAAAAAAACACTTCTTTTAATATTTGTATTATTATTTTTACATAACCTTTTTATTTGTTAAAATATTTAAAAAATCCCGTGGAAGTAGATAATTGTTTTATAGATATGTGGTAAAAATTGTTTAAATATATCTTGGATAGTTTTCCAGATATGAGTATTATAAATAACAAAAACGTGATTTTCGGGAAACGAGCAAAACATAAAAGCCAAAGTTTTCAAGTTTCATAAGTACGGCACCTTCTGCTAATGGCCTCCTGGACAGTATGTGGGGTTTTTTGGGTCTTCTTCAGCAGCATATTCCAAAGTTATTTAAAATAATGAACGTTATAAAAGTGTTTGTAGTACAGCGAATTCATGTGGCCTCTAAAGCCATTTATTTCCATGGTAACGAATACATTATTTATTTTTTCGAACATAAAGATAATTATAACCATATCATGTTGTATATTTTGGAAAGAGGAAAAACAAGAGAATAAGAGATCATACAAAACTAAAAATCGATTGTTTTTTCCATTTGGAGTGCCCTAACGAACCAACAGTGCGGATTAACGGATCCTTTATCTGAATACAGTGCGTTAGGACAGACATAATTCGTATTCCTGCTGCGTTGGAAAACAAAGTCACATTTGTGTATCTGTTGAATAAAGGATGAGCAGTAATTTGTTCAAGTCAGAGATAAGTGAAAGTATCGCGCCTGACGTTTTACAAGAATTCGATGACAACAACTCCCAAAATATTACAAATAAAAAATTACCAAAAAGTACAAATTATAAAAATTTTCTGTCTGTCGTAAAACAATAATTGTGGCTTAAAATAATTAAAACGTTAATGGAGACTCAAGCTGACCATTCGGCACTTTGAACGTTTGTCGGAACTTCATTTAAGGATATCAAAACTATTTTTGAAATCATTTTATTAGTCACAGTTTTCTAGTTATATTACACACATTTCTTGAAACCGATTATTCACCCCTATTCGCCCACTATTTTAATGTTCTGTAGGCAAAATTTTGAAAAATTCTAAGAAAGTTGAGTACTTTTATAAAAAAACTGTATCGTAGATTCACAACATATGACTATGTTCATACCATAAAATAAATTTGTAAAAGTGGAAATTTTAAATATTTATTCTTAGTAGTACAGTAAAACTATCGGAATATAGGTTAGTAAGGATATTTTAGATTGGAACGAAAATTAATAATAAGAAGTAATAGCTTGGATATTGCATAGTAAAGTAATAATAATTAGGTCTAAGTGCTCAAATTGTGTGAAGAGGAGCTGTTCCAAATTAATCGCTAAGGAAACGCCAACAGATGATTGACTATCCAGAAAATGTTAGCTTATTAGAAAAATGTAGTCGTTTACCTTCATTTAAGTTTATTAAAGTTGCATGTAGCCTGTTACTATCAACGAGGATAAAAAATGTCTTCACAAAATTTGAAGAATACATTTCAAATTATTTAATTAAGGTAAACTAATAATTTAGAATTTAAATTTGTATAAACTTTGAAGAACAATTACAAGTTGAAATATGGGTTAAGCGAGGCTACGATAAAGTTTATTGCGGTGGATGTAATAAAACATCTTATCTTTACTTTCTGGAAATATATTCTTCTTCCATTTAAACAAAGTCTTGTAATTTAGAAGTTTCGAAAACTTGTGTTCTTAAGCTACTGTATTTTGTTTCAGAGTATTTAAAGTAAAACATAGTTTAAATATAAAAACGCTTTTTATTTAGTGTATTTAAAGTATATGGTAGTTTTAAATATTTTGTTTGAATCAAACCATTAAATTATTCATGTAAAATAAATAAATGGAGAAAATATGTTTGACTTATTATTTAATCGGATTCAATTAAAAACAGAAAAGGTTTAATAGTGACATATTACAATAACTTTTTAAATAAGAAGAATTCGACTACGCAAACGAAACTGACAAACTCCGCATGGCGTCATATATAATGATTTTGTGTTACTTGCTGCTCGATTTGATCATTGTATTAAAGCTATTAATGTTGTTATATGTTCAAGTGTATAATTCAAAAGGAAGAATATATATATATGTATATAGGAACATGAAAATAATATGTATTTATTCGTGTATTATGTAAATCCTGAAAAGGTTTGAATGTTTTTAAGGGTATTGTGTACATTTTCTAGAAGAACAATACCAATATAGTATTGAAGTTTTTTTTACTTCCAACAGTTTTTGATGGGAGCCCATCTCTTTAATTGGTTTTCGGATGTTTATCATATTTTTCAAACAATGATATTTACTATCTCTATTCAAGCACTAGAGATGCTCTCCAAGTACAAGATGAATGAAAACTTACTTGATCGCAACATCAGGTCCCATATTGAGCTTGCTCACCTGGCCTCACTGTGTGGACTATTTCTTTTATAGAAGAACGAAATGTGTTGTTTTTGATGTGGAAACTTTGAGAGTGTAATGTATTTTCGTGTAACTTTTTCAAAATTAAAAAAATTATGTGTAAATAAAATTTTATATTTCGTGATTTTTTTGTGTTTTGTGCACTTCAGATTTTTCATATGCAAATAATTATTGATGGTGCATATTTTAAACCAACATTGTACTCAAACAGTTTACAGAAAAAAGAAAGTAAAGTGAGAAAAACAATCATTGTGGACGATTGGTGTGAATTACACTGCATTTTCGATAAGTTTTGGGTCCTGACTCTTTTAAAATACTGACAGTCCTGACTGTTTTTCTCACTATACTATTAACTGTAGCCTATAATTTGAATACTTGTAGTTCATATAAAGTTTAAATTTTATTTTTAAGTTTAAAAAAAATATTATCAATTATTTTAAGTTGTTTATACATTCTGTCCTTTTTGGAATGTAGCGATCGATGAAGCCTTAGAACAAACTACTTGTGCTTTGTATTTATACACTGTGTAAAAAATACCTTTCAGGACTTTGGGATACGATTCGTTATACAAAAAGGAAGAAAGAAGTGCATATAAACTACAACGTTCTAGTATGTTGCTTTATATCGCAGCTGAATGTTTTTCGTTTTGCGTGTTTTGACTACATGACTGTAGTGTGCCCAGATTGTGTTATTGTAAAATGCAGTTTTTGTTACGAAGGCAGTTTAGATAATGAAATGAAAGGAGAATACTAGTTTAAATAAATAATTATGTATATATGTTCTCTTTTATGTTTAGTATACTTACCACAAGTAAGTGCTAAAAAATTTAATAAAATTATATTCCATAACTGGTTAAATTTTAATGAAATGTGTGACAAAAGTAGGAATACATTACATTACTATACATTATTGTTATTGTTTATTTAAGTTCAGTAGTATGTATTATTACATTAATAAGCTAAAAACAGTATATATGTTTTAAACGTTAAATACGACTTATTCTTTATATAATTACGGCTGTAAGTTGAAATCTTCAGGAAGAAAGAAGGCAATATTTAATAATTTAAAAAATCCATACTACGGAAAACTATATACCTTGGAACTTTACGTTTATACTGTGTATATGTTGTTGACTACATCCAACAATGCTTTAATTTTTGACAAGTAAGGGCAAGTAAAGAAACTATATAAATTAGTAACTTTATGTAAGACATAGTTTAGAAGTAAAAAAACAAAGACAAATTTGTGATTGTCTTGATCAAAATGTTTCTCCTTTAATAATGATTATGTAATAAACATGAAAACACCAAGATTTTTCTTTGCATTTGATGAACATTGTCAGTAATGTTTAATAAAACTTCATCAATTAATAGTTCTTGAATGGGAAATTTTAAAAAGGAAAACTCTGGCATTCAAGGCTAAAGGAAGAGGTAAACATAATATGAGAAACTAATTTTCATATTTT
The DNA here is from genome assembly GCA_018207615.1 of Philaenus spumarius. Lineage (NCBI taxonomy): Eukaryota > Metazoa > Arthropoda > Insecta > Hemiptera > Aphrophoridae > Philaenus > Philaenus spumarius. The sequence goes on from JAGFPH010001958.1 coordinate 73,354, forward strand.
TTTATACTAAATAACTGTGTGGTAGTTACGGCAGACCCCTAAGCAAACAACAATCATTGACATAAAAATGAACATTCGAATTTTAACAAAGCACAATGTTCATTATTATAAATCTTTTCATTAAGAAATTAGTTAAAATAAAAGGGTTTGATTGAAGTAAACAGTCGTCTATACAGATCAAATAAAAGTTTAACTTTCTTCAATAAAATAGTGCTGTTTACAGCGTTCCCCTTTAAAGTAAAGAAGGAACAATTAAAGCCACTTCAGTTCTAACAAACAAAAGTTCAAGGTTCTTTTTTTTAGAAACAAATATGTAGGACAAACAAATAAAAGTTTACGAGCAAAACGTTTTTACAAGAAAACATTTTATTTCGGGAAATACGTCAGCTGGAGTTAAACTAGATCCTTATGTGTTGAGGTCTACACATATTATGTACTTTTAAAAAACCACCTATAGGCCTAATCTTACAACAAACCTACATCATATATTAAGTACTTTATCTCAAAAGTTTAAAAGTTCAACATACAATAATGTTTGAGTTTTTAATATACAATCAAGTTTGCACTAGTATAGTACCTCAAGCTAAACTGAATGGTTGTTTGCAATAATTGAGAGAAAATATTATGAAAATTTAAACAAATAGAATGATGATACAATAAATTGTAACTGTAAAATATTAATATTGTATAAATATGTTAAATACGTTGCAGACAAATAAAAATATATGACAATAATAACAATTCAAAAAAATCTTATAGGTACTAAAAATCAGTTAAATGTTTTCCTTGACAATATATTTTGAACTAATGGTACAGTAGACTGTTTTTTATACAATCTACTCTAGTTTTCTTGTCGGATAGCGAAAAGATAGATGCAAATTAAATTGGAACTAAAAATATATTTGTATAGGCTCGAAATTATAAAATATTATCTACGATACAAATAAAAAAGTATACGGATGAAAAATAGTATGGCATTAAAAACAGGTACCCTACTCGCCTAGGTCATAAGTTGACCTCGAATTTACAAGATTGATAGATTCGACATAATCGATTGTAGCCTTACTTAAAACAATTTTGCAAACACGTCTAAATTAAAATCTATGATCTAAGGTGAAACCATTAATAAAATAAAATACAGTTACAAATCTCAAATTTTCTTTTGTTTTGTGCTATTTTCTTGGAAGAATGTGGATGTTAAATATACCGAACTTTACTATAAAAAATTGCAGGAACAGTTGTCAGGAGGTTAAACTGATAAACAGTAAGGGTGGTTTAGAACGATATTAAAATATATTATATAGGAAATACGACATTTAATTATATTTAATTAAAAATTATTATTTATATTTTAAAGCAGAATTATAAAAATATCTTATTAACTGAATAATAGATTATATTATTCAGGCATTTTAAAATAAAATTTATAATTTCGTCCTACTCGATTAGAAATTGTGCACTCAAAGAGCTTTTAAGTATCTACAAATATTGTTCATTTATGATTCATTTAGGACGAACAAACCTAATTGAGCTTAATTTTAGCATAGTTTACTAGGCGTTTAGTTTCTAATACACATTTGTTTTCAATCGATTAAACAAAGAAAGTATACTTTGAAACATACGGTTCATCAATAAACGTATTTAAATACATTGATTATTTCTTCAAACTCCATAATATTGTAAACAAGTCTATATTAATATGTTTTAAATTATAAGAATACATTTAATTTAGGCCTACTTTGAGTTACATTTTCATAAATTGTATGATACGTGCCCAAGGTTAGTGAGAATTACATGATCTATTTTAAGATTCAATTTTTGCACTTTTAATCCCTCATATTATAAGATCACTGTTTAAAAAAAATTACGGTTATTTTATTGTTGCTACTTTTGTGTGACAGTCTAACAAATAGTACCACACAAGTTTCTTCAATACAGAAAGATTATATCAACATTGTTATGCAGGTGTATAAAGTATTTCGATATTATTTCAAAATATTCTTGTAGTAACTAAGTGAAATAGAACAAATTTAATATGTAAAACAAAAACGCATGCAAACTATTTGATTGAATAGTGGTAATCTGCTTATAAATACACTTTCGCCGATAAGTTCAATATTTCTATTAAAACTACGCCATTCCTACCGTAATTACATAACATTTATATATAAATATATATATATATATATAAATCGTTATCGAAATATTTAGCTTAAAAACTGTGAATAAAATAAAAATATAATAAAACATAACCCTGCACACAGAGTTACCCACCACAACCGGTAATAGTTTGTAAAACTGTAAACTACGTCGTATTTAAAATATTATTGAACATAAATTAAAAAGTTGTACACTTTAGCTTGAATTAATACTTCATTAATTAAAAAAATACGTATTAGTAATGTATTTTAGTAATGTATTACTAAACATACTGTATTAAACATATATTTATATAAATATAACATTTGAACAAAAATTTTTTTAATTTATTTTGTAAAATATTTACTTATTTTTATTTAAATCGATTTGTTTTTTTCAATAGTTTTGGAGTTCAAAGCTATCAAAGAAAAATTATGTAACAAAATAACTCACCTGGCCTATTCCAGTAGCATGCTTCGGTTGTGTTTCTTCATTGTACCTTTATCTATAATATTTTCTGTTGTATATTTTTATCATCCATGATATTTGTAAATCATCGAAGGGGACAGAAGTCCTCTAACAACTCAATGCAATCAATGACTGGAATTAACGGTAAAGTTTCAGGTAAATAGGGAGTAAAGAATTTATTTGTGTGGTGAAATATATTACAGAAAAAAATATTATCCCAATAAATAGATATTCCTTTCAAAGCCTCTGGAACTAATCTAACTAAGTTTACAAAAAACTTTAAAATTAAAGTTTATTCGATATACTTATAATTTTTAGCAGTAAACATAATATATTTCAAATATGGTATTGTGGAATAAATAAAGAGACAATATTTAAAAACAATAATGAAAGAAATTTTCAGTAATGTTAGCGACACAATTATGTTGTAAGAGTTAATTTACTTTATTTAATAAATATTTACTAATATCACTAAGCATACTGTTTAATAAATTAGTAAAGTGATACCAAGATTTTTGGAGTTTTTATTCTTCCATATATTGTTTTATCTTGTATTTAATAAAATGATGAGTTTATCTTTGTTATGAATCCAATAACAGAAACAGGAACTAGAGTTATCCCGCGTCCTTTATATTTCTTATATGACTATAAACAAAACTAGAATGTAATAACATACCAGTATTGTATAGGAAACACATGTTTTAGATGAAACAACCGCCTGAAGACTTGCTTATTTTATAAAATAAGCTGTACAATACAATAAGCTGTATCAATATATGTTAACTTAATGTAGCTTAATTAATTTTATTATTTAACTTTAACAATTTACAGTTATTGTTCTTGTAGCTTTTTAACAAATTACTACAGAGTTGTTGAATTAATTCAATCGGAGAAAAGTGGATCTAATAAAAACACGGAAGACGAAATAGAAAGAAAATACAAACTCTGAGACACCTATCTCGGAATGTATTTGTTGAACCTGACCTACATCTTCGGGTTTTCTTTGATTTCAAACACAATTTCATTTAATATCATTACATGGTGTTCCAATATTATGTTAGGACTTATGGCAGAAAGATAATATTTGTTATTTTATTCAACAATGAAGAAGTAGTGTATCATCGTACTTTTTAACAGCTCATCAATTGTAACAGTTTTGCAATCTTATTAGGCGATGATAGCAACCCGGGTTTTTTGCCTTTAAAAAAATGCAATCTTACTTTTTAACAGCTGATCGATTGTAGCAATTTTGTAATCAATAAACGTTAATATTGTATGTTGTTGGTCTTCTAATCATCGGTTAGGCTACTCAATGGCTGTTGCTTTAATGTTGGAAGAAAGAAATTTTTGGAGCAAGCTGTATGGAAGTGTTTGAAGTGGTTCGTGAGAAGTTTCGAAGGAAATTTGCATGTGACGCTCCATGCCGTTTAAAATTGTATCGTATCTGCAATAAGTTTGTGGAGACTGGATCAGTTTCCAACAATTATAAAAACAAATGTAGGACGCCCAAGATTAGTAAGTTGTGATTTGAACATTGTTTATGTATAGAAATCCTTGCTGCAAAGCCCTTCGAAATTAAATGGACGCTGTAGTTTGGAAACAGGAATTCCGATAACAACAGTATCTATGATTTTGAGAAATGATTTCTAGTTAAGGCTTTATCACATCCTAGTTGCCCACGCTTTAACATTGGCGCAGAAGCATAAGCGAGTGGAATGCTGTCAGGTGTTCTGAAATTATAAATATTCAGCATAACATAATTAATGAAATAGCATTCACAACAAGTGGAGTTGTCAATCGACACGACACAATTTTCTAGGAATCTGAAAAGCCATAAGTCATTCGGGAGCATGAACATGACTCACCAAAAGTGAATGTTCGGTGCGCTGTGACCGCTGCTGGAGTAATTAGGCCCTTCTTGTTTGATACACAAACACACTTCCGACGTCTATTTATAGATGTTTTAGCAGTACGCCATTAATGAAAAACCACTTCGAGTCCTTTTTGCAGGGTATTTATAACAAGATGGAGCCACATTAAGCATTAACTTTTCGAACCTATCTCGATCAAACATTTACAGGTCGATGGATTGGTCGTGATGGGCCACTGCGATGCCCCCCCCCCCCCCACACCCCTCACTTGGTACTCTGTGATTTCTGGCTCTGGGGAATGGTAATGGAGTGCGTGTATAGCAGAAAAGTTTGTGACATCAATGAACTGAATGACGAGATACGGCATGTGGTTTCATCCATTCCTTGTGAATTGTGTGTACTTGCTTTGCATGCTTTTATGAAGCAATGGTTTTTGTGTGTAGATCTTAATGGTGACCAGTTTAAGCATATTAATTTGTTTTGTGTTCAAGAAGGAGAACATTTAAAGCATTGTTTGTTTTTCATTCATAGATGTATGCTAAGTAAATACATAATCTGCCCTTTAAGTGTTAACATAATATTTAAACACCCTGTAAATGTTAGTAATGAAGTTTCGTAAATTGTAATGCAAACAATATAAAAGTAAACAAAATAAATAAATAAATGTGTTGTTTATAAACTTTATTTTGAGGAAACTGTGTCACAAGTTTTATACGACTTTAAGGAATCAGTGAATTTAAGGGGGCACTCCACCTTTAAAATATTTTTCTTTATTTTTAAAGCCAACCTAATTATTTTATGTTTTATAATATGAGTGTTGGTTATAGTGACTTTTCCATAAGTTTTGGCTTCCCAACCCCCCTTCCCCCGGGAGGGGGGTTAGTTTTTACGGATTTAACTAGGCTTCACTGTGGCAGACATAACTCAAGTTGTATTTGAGATAGCCTCATTTTGTTTTTTTTATTTTGTAGAGGGCATTCCATTCTACAACCTGTAATATGTATATTAAATTATATAAAATATTTCTATAAAAAATATGTTATTTAATTTTGTTATAAATATTTTTAGTAAAATCTTTTTTTAAACATATATTAAAATCTTTATTATAGGAACTAATGTATATCCATACTACATGTTGTACAATGAAATGTCCTCTTCAAAATAAAAAAAAAAAAATAAAAAATTATTAGGCTATCTCAAATACAATTTGAGTTATGTCTGCCACAGTAAATGAAAACGTGAAAACAAAACTTTCGGAAAACGGCTTAGATAAAGACTCAGTTATTTGGAGAATATACATGTTCGCGTTTCTTTTTTAGATAAAATAAACTAATTATAAGCACATTATCTATACTTATTATATATCAAATTGTTCAGAAAATCACAGGGAACAAATTTTTTTTCATTTTTATCAATATTAAGGTGGAGTTTAGGATCAATATTACTTTTGTCAGTTCAGGATGACAAAGTGACATTACTAGACCGAGGAGTAAAGTTGGATTCAGTTCCAGCACATCCTTAGATTAAACCTTATCAAGGCTTGCTCAGTATTCCACAACATTGACTTTAAATTAAAGTCAAGATCCACATTGCATTGAGCTTAGTGAGTTAAACATTTTAAATTAAATCCTTTAGTAAGTTGGATTTTATATTTATTTTATTTAGTACATTATAATATGGCCTACACAACCTTTTAGATATAACTACAAATACAAGAAAAACTTGTGTCTTGTATTACTAGATTTTAGTAAGACACCTTCATAAATTGTTTATTTAGACTGCTTAGATATTTTACTTAGCAATCAATAAATACATTTATCATTAGTAAAAAGGTAATTTGTAGTCAACGTAATGAGATCGAAGAAACCATTTTGATGATAGTGGAAATCGTTGCAAATTAATTTGGTAAACAAGTCAAATACTTTATTAAAGCTATGTTTTTAAGTTGGCTCAAGTATGCAGACTGTTTAATCTAAATTACGAATTACGACTATTACAACAGATATGAGGGATGTTGAAGAAAAATCTATTAATTTAAATGAAAATAATAATGATAAATATATCAAATATATTTATATATAACAACAAGTTATAATGATAACACACGTAAAATAAAGAAAAAAATGCCTGTTGTGTAATGTGTACTAATTAAAGTATTACTGAAATATTAACACTTTTACGTTGATGTTTTAGTAATATTTTCATCAAAATCCACATTTAAGTAAGTAACAATAATTTTAAATATAGGATTTGTATTATTGTACTTTACTTAATATTTTAAAACATATTTAAGTAAACTGGTTTATCTAGGAATCATAACACGGGCTGGTTATTAGTTCAATTTTAAAAAGGTTTAATTAGATTACAATTTTCAATATTCTTTTCATTATTTCAAACGAAATTTTCCTTTGGTAGGTCAGATATTTTTATATTGGATAAATTACTTGCTGGGTTGCACTGACCTTAATTTAAGCAAAGCTCAGACAAACTACGTGTAATAAACGGGGCATCTAAGATTTTTGGTCACACTGAAGACCTGAAAAAGTTAATAGTTTCCATACTTCAAGTTAATTTCAAGTAAGTGTTATTTTGAAATTTTTACGTAAAAATTTTAAAGTTTTTAAAAATTATTTTGACAAGTAGAGAGGCAAACACAAGAATCATTTCAGAGCTTACTGTCTCCAACATTAATTTATTATATTTTTAAGTTATCATAAATGTTTATTTATATTGTAGGTTAATGCATAATATTTTAAAAAGCCACTAATCTAAGTATGTACAATGTGTTTGGTTTGTAATTTAAGGAGCCCAATATGCATCGATCTTAGTTGCTTTAAGAATCGAGAAACATGGTATCATATATAATTTGTCTAGGCCTATGTTATTTTAGAACAATTTCAATTTATGGAAGAACATTTAAATAATATAGTCTATTATGAGTTAACATAGTCTTTCAAAATTTCATCGGTAACTTTGAACAAGAAACTGTTAGTTAAAACAGCTTAATGTAAGCTATACTGTTAATTTTCTGTTTATTGATTGCTCATGAAAGTATTTAAATTTATGTGAACAACATAAAAATTAGAAACATTTTACCATAACTTGACTTAAAACTCTGAGTAGTTCTAAATAACGTTTAGTTAAGAAGCAGCTATATTATATTTATAAGTTTGTAAATATAATTTCAACTGAAGCAACATTTAAAATTTTTTAGTGCGTAATTTCCAAGACCTAAAATTAATTTAACTATATTATCTCTCCTCAAGAGAAAAGACAATTATGTTTACCGGAGTTTGTTGCCAAGGAAAATGTAATCCATAAAACTGCGCATGAATAAACACCCTTAAAGTAATTAATCGTAATGTAAGGGGCTTTATTATTTTGAATATAGGGGAGAAAAACACCGCTGTTTAGAAAAAAGCTACTTAAGACAAAAAATTACTTAAAATTCGCTTACAAATAATTGAGCATAAAACATATTATATGATATATTTTTATAATTTATTATTTAATGATACAAACACAATATCATAAATTATTACTCAAATGACTGCTTTTTAGCTTATTAATTTATTCACCATTGAAAAAATATTAATAAAATTAATAATAAAAATAATAATAATAATTTTTAAAAAATACGTGAGTTTTTAAATTTTCAAATAGATCTATTTTTATTTCTAACACTATGACAATAAATTGATCCGTCTTTCTTCAAGTGTTATGGTATTACACAATGGCTAGGTAAAAAATGCAAGTACGTATCTTAAGTAGACGTTGAAAAAAAAAACAAACAAAAAAGTGAATTTACAGGAACATAGCATAGGCCAAACATAGCAACGAATAAAGCAATCGTTTTAAGACATGAAACGAGTTCCAAACCTATAGGTTACTCATAATTTGGTATATTTGTGCTTTCCTACAAAATAGATAAAATATATGACACATATATTCAAAAAGATTTCTTATTAAATATGGCCTTATAAATTGGTTTTGACGACATTTTTTGAACTGAAATGATTCCTTTAAGGGAAGCCAGATCGGGTAAAATTGTTTTCTACCGGAAATTATTTTTTGCTGATTATTATACTCCGTTTCATTCCCTTTAAAATGACTTAACTTTCATCATTTTAACTTACCCATAAGCTCAATAAAGTTCCAAGTTTGACGTCTTTTTGAAAACGTCTATGAAATAAAAGTTATTAGATGTTTCACCTTTATTTCTGATTTTGAATATAATAACAAGTAGTAACAAGTCTCGGATTGGGTCATAATAATTTTACTTTTATCACTATATTTACGACCACTTATTCGGTTTTTATTTATTCATTTCAGTCCTATTTTAAAAATACATTTCGAATTATCGATTTCGATTTTATATTGTTTTAATGGATTCAGCAGCCTCAAAGTGTAGAGATTCCATAATATTTGTTAAAAATTATCAAATGAACGAAGATAGAAAAAAATCCTTAATTTTATTTTACAACTAATTTAAATTTCTTTATTTTAGTAATAAAGTCCGGGAATTTTACTAGACATACTTGCATAAAGAAAACGTTTTCAGCATTGAGATCTAAACACCTGCATTTGGTAAAATAGTAGACTAGTTATATTTCATTGGTAACGTTAAACTAACATGAATAATGACAGAAATATGTGATGGTACAGCTAGACATTCTCTGCAATCTCTCTTGAACAACTCATTATACTAAACAATGGGTATTTGTCCTAGTGTACTTGAACTTGAACAACTTCATTTATATTCTACATAAACTGTCCCTTGCCATGACAGCTGTTTCATTCCATGTAATTCGGAGTACACAATACATTCACACTGACAGAGTGTTTTGAAAACAGGTTTTAACGATGGATTACTTGTATGTATTCATGATAAGTGTTTGTGACAGTTTTTGGGATGTAAGTTTCAGAGGGTTTCATAAAAATAACCAAAGTCAAATTTAGTTTGTTGTTTTAAACCCATCCATAAGTCTGATAAGTTAATATTGAGCTCGACTGGTAAGAAGAAATACTGGATGGAATAAAACTTGAACACGGAAACTCACAACTAAAATTTCTATTAACCCATACACGTTTCTACAACGAACTAGACATCTTCAGTGTAGACGAGCTATAATAATGACACTGCAATTTCAGTTTATTATGGTTTCAGTTATATCTTCAGGTATAGTTTGTAACTCTTGAAGTAGCCATGACTGAAGATGGTTACTTTGTCATTGAAACGCGTTTGAGCTAATAAATGTGTTAGTAATGAGATTTTATGTGTCAAGTTCTATTCTTTCAAGTATCCAAAAGTCATTTAATAAGAAGTGTACATTATAGCTTAATAGAAACCTAATAATAATTTGTTTTAAAACTTAATTAATTTACATTAACTAATGCAATTATTTATAGTTTTGGCTTTGAAAATTATTTTTTGTTAATAGTTGCTTTTGTGTCAACTATTCTGAAGTAAAAATTTACTAGCTGTAAACCAAGTGAATGTTTATATAACAGTTTTGTGTAGTGTACATATTTTTTATTATTACTAATTTTCACAAAATTTCTACTCGCGAATCTTCCTTAAGTGATTTATTATTAGTTTGTTTTTGAGTTTAATAAAAATATATAAATTTATTTTCATGATAAAAGCTTAATTAAAACTTTTTATGGTTCTTCAATAAGTTTTAATTGCGAATAAGTGTTTGCAATGGCAAGTTTTCCTTTTTTTTATATGAAATAGCAAAATAAATAACATAAAGACAGTAACGAAGTTTGGAAAAAGTGTAAACAAATTTTAATGCAATGGCAAAAAAAGCAGTCATAACTTTAGATAACGCAATATCAAATATTTAAAACAGAAGACCGTTAGAACACTTGACGATTCAAAAGGGCCAATAGAAGTTATCACTTCAAAAATAAAATTATTAAGATTCAAATTTGCATTACTGAAGATGGTGACTTTGTCGTAGAAACGCGTTTGTGTTAATAAAAGTTTAACTGAGATTTAGTGTTCAAATTTTATTCTATCAAGTATCCATAAGTCATTTTCTAAGAAGTGCACGTTATAGGTTAGTATAATCTAAATACACATTTTTGTATACTATTAATTAACATTAACAAATTAATGACTATCATTTATATTTGTTGTTCTAAGTATTATATTTTGTTAGTTATTGATTTTGTGTCATATAGTCTGAAGTAAATATTTACTAGAAGTAAACCAAGTGATTCGTTAGACAAAAGTTTTGTGTAGTGCAAATATTTTAATTTAACACTTATTTTCATGAAGCTCTTGATATGTTTATTAAGTGAAATGTAGCTGCGTTCTGGAACCAATGTTTTTATTTTACAACAATATTTTAGTACTTCTAATATTTTGTTCGTTTCTATTTGATTTTACTACACATCTATTCTAATATTATAAAGAGGTAACATTTGTTTATTTGTTTGTAGGGGTAATCTCCGGAACTACTAAACTGATAAAAAAAATAGTTTTACTAAGAAAAAGCTACACTACCTCTGAGTAACATATGCTAAAATTCATTTTGATAAAAACATTTGTTATTTCAATATTTGTAAATTTAGTCGGACAAAAATATTAGGTTAGGTTAGGAACCAACACATGTATTTACATTTATTACCATAGCAACCAATTGAATAAAACGATAGATAAAACAGCTGTTAGCTCTAATATTTCTATTGACAGCTGTTTTAAAACCTTGAAGCAATTATGTGTATTTCTAACTTTTAGGTTAGGTTTTTATTAATTCTTTTAACCTTCTTATAAATGCTTTTATAAAATAGACGAAATAATTTGATTTGTACATTTTAATTTAACATTATTTACCATCTTACCTTTGATGTTATTATAAATCCTACACCTTTATTATAAAGAAAACATAACATGATTATGTGTATTGTGTATCCCTCCGTCGGGCGTATTGTATCTGACAGATAACAGTGCGCTATTTTTCTTTGTAGTTTCTAACTATGAAAATCCGACAGCTTGCCCCTCCCAATACATTCCTAACCTCCCTTCCCTTACATGTTGGTCCAGTTTTATACCTTGAGTTGTGTGCACGTGTCTTTCAGTGACGGTTTTGTATATACCAGATAAGTTGCGCTATTCATGTTATAGTTTTATCTTATATTAAATATTGTGTTTTCTAAATATTTGGAACATAAAACTGTTTTTTGTAAATATATAAATAGACACATTAAACTTTTTTATTAAAGACCTTGTTATTTTTATTATGTGTCAGTTTCTTATTTGTTATTACTTTTTTGTATCCTTGATGGATGTAGACCGTTTGAAAGCTACTAATGACCACAATGCAGCGATTATTCAAAGTTTGCTGGAAGAAGATGATGGAATCGCTAATGAAAGTTTGGACGAGTCTTCATATAGTGAAAATGAAGATGTCATTGAAGAGCGGGAAAGTGATTCTGAGACGTGTCAGGATTATACTGACGAAGAGTTTGAAAATAACAATGATCCTTACTATTTCGGTAAAGATAAAATAAAAAAATGGAAAAAATGAGAAATACTCAGAACGTGTCACAACCACCAGGTCACAAAATCTAATTAGACACTTACCTGGAGTCGTCGGAGAAGCAAAAAAGGCAAAATCACCTTTTGAGTCATGGAATTTTTAATAACTCATGAAATATTAGACAATACTTTACTTTGTACAAACCAGTATAATGATGTTATAAGACCAAATTTTGTTCGTGAAAGATATGCAAGAAGTGTGTTACTTTAGTTGAACTGAAGGCCCTATAAGAATTAAATATCTCTCAGATACGCCTGTTAGTGTTAGTTTATGTGTTGCGCCCGATCGAGGGAAGAAGGTTCCAACGGGGTTGTCGTGTGGAGCACGCAGGGGTTTCCCCTAGTAAATATATATTTATGTTAATGTAACGAAATCTGTAATATAACAATTAAAATGTTAATATTGGATGCAATGTGTTTTGGTGAAAATATGAAATAGCAAAATTACCTAAAAGACAGTAACGAAGTACGAACAAAGTGTAAACATATAAAAAGATAAAAACACAGTCATAACTTTAGAATAATTATTTTCTTACTTTCTCTATAAGGTACAGCACCTGTTAATTATTAATTTTTATGTAATTTTTTTACAAAATTTACAGTTATGTGGAAGTTCCCTGTAAGTGAGCCACACGCAGTGATTTGGTAATTAATTATTATACATTGGGCATTGATAACAAAGGGACAAGGGGTAACATCTGTAAGGTTCAAACTGTTTCGACGTTTGTTGTTTAGATACTTTTCTTGTGTTAAGAGGGAGAAGGTAACATAATATGAATTTTAGCTCAAGTATAAAAAAATAATATAAATCATAGAATTACTCTCCACGAATTATTTTAAAACAGAAATGTAGAGAATTCAATATAAATAATTGTGTAAATACAGTAAACAAAATAGCCCAGTCGGTATAGGTTACAACTAGCAGTAATTTGTAATATGGCTGATTTTTTTTATAAGTACCTTAAAGTATGTAGATTAACATAAAAAAAAGTTTACCAGTCTATCGATTTCCCAAAGTCGAAAAAAAAATCGATTATCATTTTTTTCGATTATCCTTAATATTTAGAGCTGGGTTGAAGATAGCGAAACATAAAAAATACCACCGTGTAGGAGAGGTATTTTTCAACAAAAAAGGTCATATGTATTTATTTCGTCCGAGCAATGGTTTGTCTGGAAAAAATTCAACAATACAGGTATGTATTTTGCAGCAGGGGAAATCACTAAAAGGGGACATCTTATTCATATATGAAGCGTTAGCTCATTCTAAATTGGCCAAATTTTAATATATCGAATTGAAACTTGACATAGGAGTTAAACTATATATTTTAAACATTTATGCTGAGTCTCAGCTTGTTATCTTGAAAATTACCCGATCTAGAGCCACTTGACTTATCAATGGGTTTCTCGATTTTAGGAGTACCAGACCCACCAATTCATTTTAAACAGCTCCAGTTTAGAAAATTTTCAAAATATCAACCTGAAAGTTTTTTTACAAGTTAAATATGTAGATTCAAACAAGATCAAGGAGTATAAACCTTTTTTATTATTTACTTTTCAAAGCACAAGTAACTTAAAAAAGTATAATTTTAGACATTTTTAGACTTTTCATCAAAACGCTTGAGTTAATCGGCTGCAGATAAGTAAATTTTTTAAATATAGTTTTTAAAATAAGTATAGCAAAAAACAATTGTGTTTTTAACTTCTATACCAATTTTTAAATCGATATGTTCAAAAATGTCGAAAATGGAGTCGTTGAATCCAAAGGTGTTATAGTTAAAACGAGATAGGTAAAACAGAAGACTATTTTCAATCGCCTCGTTTTTAAAAAAACATGAAAAAAATCATTCATACTTACTAAGAATATTTATACTGGTGTACTCAACTTGTAAAACAAATTTGATGTCGATATTCCAAAAATTAATGAAACTGGAATGGATTGAAATTTGTTCGTGGGTCCGGTACTCCTAAAATTGATAATCGAAATCGACTCCTAGATCGGGTCATTTTCAAGATAACAAGCTGAGACTCAGCATAAATGTTTAAAATATATATTTTAACTCCTATGTCAAGTTTCAATTCGATATATTAAAATGTGGCCAATTTAGAATGAGCCAACGCTTCATATATGAATAAGATGTCCCCTTTTAGTGATTTCCCCTGCTGCAAAATACACACCTGTATTGTCGAATTTTTTCAGACAAAAAATTACCCGGACGAAATAAATACATATGACCTTTTTTGTTGAAAAATACCTCCCCTACACGGTGGTATTTTTTATTTTCTCTATCTTCATCCCAGCTCGAAATATTAAGGATAATCGATTTTTTTTCGACTTTGGGAAATCGATAGATTGGTAAACGTTTTTATGTTAATCTACATACTTTAATGTACTTATAAAAAAAATCAGCCGTATTGTAAATTACTGGAACTTTTGGTCTAAATTTACCTCTACCAACTGGCCTAAAATTAGATAAAAAAATATGGGTAATGTTACGAATATTCATTTACCTTTGTGTTGCATAAACGTGCTGTATGATGTCATATCATAACTCTCATTACATATTCTAGCCAAAATGTGACTATAGAAACATTTCAAGTGTGTGCGGAAGTTACCATCTATCGACATTTTACAACAGTTCGACTTGCTAGTAAACAAATTTGCACGTGGTTGGCGGATATAAAATGTGAATTTTGTTTAAAAATATGAGTGGGGGGCATACAATGTTGTGTTACAATAGGTAAAGAAATTCATTCATTCCGTGTTCTTATAATGCTTACTAGCTGGCCCGATCCCGCTTTGCAAGGATAGACAAATCAAAGTGAAATGTATATTAACAAAAAATATATATTATATCAATAAATATATTACACTATGTATTTCTTATAAGGATTTTTAGTAACTTTTACCAACCCAAACCCCCCTAAAATTTCGAATTTCTTATAAAAACTTTCTTAGCGTTCACCTAGGGCCTTAGATATTTAAAAATAAAGCGTGATAAGAATTATAGATTTTATCTTTTTCCTATTGACAATTTCTTTACATACCATCTTTTCTGGATTTGTAATAGAGAAGTCACTCAATAGCATCGAAACTGTTATGGGTGCTGAATATCCATAAAATTCGTATAATAGTTACAGAAATCACTGTTTAGTGAACTGTTCACGTACTGAGAACTGGAAAGTAATTTTCTCAGCACTCGACCATCTAGTAGAAATCTGTTTTATACAAATTATAAATTATAATACTTTTATGTTATAATTCACCTACAAATTGAATTTAAGGTGGGGATATGACGTGACTTACAAAATATTGGTGTGCATTAAAAATAACTTGATCCAAACAAAGGGCTAAAAAGTAACAAATAAAGAAATTTTGTCTTTTAAAGAAAAACATATAAGAACTATTCTAAAGTGTTAGCTGTGCAAAGAAATTTTGATGACACATTTTACTATATTTTCGACTTTGTTCAAACTTTGTTACAGTGTAATGTGTTATGTATTACATAGTGTTATTTTGATATTTCATATTTTTACAAAAAAAAAAAAAAAAAAAAAAAAAGAACAGAATAAGACTTTTAATATTAAACCATCAGATTCATTGAATTAGATATTATAATTTAAAGTGTTTTATTTAATTTTGTTCAAGATAAAAATTAATATATGTATTCTTAGTAAACTCAAAAAACAGGAAGAAATTAAATTACATTTGAAAAAAATGGTCTACGGAATGTCGCTACATGTCAATTAACGAAGGCGTCACTGTGGAAGGTTAATGAAAATGTTCTTTAAATTTAAATGATTGATATTAAAGTTTTATACAACCAATCACTGGGTTTACAGTTAATAATTAGTTGCTTCTAAAAAGAAATTTAAAAAAGTAAATGTATTCATGGAGGCAGGATAGAGTATAAATTGATTTTTTTACAGCAATTAAGTTAATTGAATGTATAGTATAATATGCTGTTTTGATAGTTCTGTTATAATATTTATTAAATTGAAAATAAAGTCTTGAATGATGTACACAAAATTCATATAATGACAACTTACCATAAAAGGTTGTCTTTTTGTTTTGTTTTCGTTATTCTATAAATAGTTATTGCTGAGTTTGTTTACGTTGAGGATATATTCTCCTATGTCAACAAATGAGTATTATACAACACAACACAATACAATACCAATACAATACAATACTATACAATACAATACAATACCATACAACACAGCACAATACAACACAATACAATGCAATACAATATAATATAATATAATATAGTATTGTATTATATGATATTATAGCATATATTATAATATACTATAGTAATTATTAATTTATGCTATAATAAATATTATTATCTAAAAACATAAATAAATAGGCCTACATTAAACTATTAAAAAAATAACATTTTACATGGAATTGTAAAATATAAATTGGCATTTATAGAATCCTCTATTCCTATAAAAATAAACTAAAAATAAATATGATACAATGTAACATCACACATTAAAAGACGTTTCGGGTCAGAAACTGTAGTACAAATTCACTGTAAAAGAATGAGTCTTTTAACAAAACATTGGTTTTTGATATAAATTTTTTTCATTCCATTTGAAAACAGACAATTACAACAAGAATGATTTAAAAAATAAAAAAAAATATTTAATTGGTAAGAGTGGTTTATTATTTACCAATTTACTTTATTTGTTATTTGTACATTTAATTCAAAAACTAATAATAACGGCAGAAGCTCAGTCATCCAGGTACTGTAAATAATAAAAGTAAAAGTAACAATAAAAGGCATCCATTTGTACTTAACAAGCCTTTATGATCCCTATATAATTATTTCCCAATTATTTTGTAATTTAAAAAGGAAATTGAAATCAATAAGTAAATAAACAGTCTGGAATTATATAAAGCTACATATTTAATTAAATCTAGTAATGTAATGAATAAGTTATACAAATATAGTAAATGTACACAGGATGTAAGAAAATCTAACGATGAAGCAACAATAGTCTTTTAATTTTGCAGTTCCTGAGTGTGAAATTATTCATTAATGCATTTATCAAATGTATTATTAAATATTTTTTATTTGTATTTTTAATTATTAAATTTAGTATTAAAGTTAAATACTTTATAATTTGATGTTCCGTAAAAAATAATTTATCTACTGAAAATTGTTCTAATTACAATACAATAAGTTAATTTTTGAAGTCTATCGTTGCTAGAATAGTTTAAATTGCTTCAAGATTTGTATACTAACTTAAATGCAACTTATGTGCACATTTGATCTGCCGTTTCGGCTGTTCCAGTGTTGTGTGCCTTTCGCAGTGTACTTTGAAGCACTATCCATCTCTGAGGGAAGGTGTTGTCAAGAAATTCCCTAATGTCGCAATGATCTTGTTGAAAGCACACATCACCATCGTCATAAAGGTTCTATAAAGCTGATATACTCTGGTTTTGTAGCATTTGTAAATAAATGAGTTAAACACTAAAGGTTTTACCTTTCTTTTGGTTTATATATTTGTCTAAAAATAAAACATTTAGAACTTTTACAATTTCAGTGCTGTTTATTTTGATACTATTTCATTGTCATCGTAAAAATAAATATTTCAAGGGTGTTATCATTTAACATATTTGAACTACAATCCCAGTTAAGAGCTTGATATTTAATTTCTATTCAACAGGTATGGAAATTTAATCACACATTACGTTTCTAACTGTAAGAGTTATTGTGGCGTGTTCCCTTACATTTGGCACACTCTGTATATGTTTTACATGTTACATATAGTTATACTTTGCATACGTACATAGGAAGTGACCATTAAGGAAAGTAGTTTTCATAATTAATGGTCGCATGCTATAAATAAATATAATACCAACCATAGTCAACGCCCAAGGCAGTCTCTCAGTGTAGCATACGTAACATGGTTACATTTTTGTACCAATAGTGTGAGGTCAAGATGTCTCCAGTTTCGGTCTGTATTTTTGTTACCATCCTTTGTTTTGGGTAAGTAGTCATTTAAATTTAACAGAAAATAGAATATCACCAATCATGAATTCACCACAAAATACTAATTAATGTTTGTTTTAAATGTTTCCAAATTATTTATAATTTTGTAGAAAGGACATGTTTACATACAACTTAGGGTATTTGATATTGAAAAAATACAATTTTAATGTATCCAATAGTATTTGTGTGCTAAGTAGGGGCCTATATATTTACTGTATATTTTTCAAGCTTATGAAAGCTATTTATCTAGAGTTGAGTCATATTTTTATCATTAAATATTAATTAATTATCTTTTTTCAAAAAGGATTTAACTAATTTCATATGTTCTGTAAAAATTAAACAAGGCCAATTAATTAGTGACAAGAACACGTTTTACTGATTAATATATAGTTAGCTGATTTTAATAAAAAAGATATAAACTAAATAAGTACAGCTGTATCTCTGCACTTAATTAGTAAAAATAACGAATGAGAAATATCAATAAAAGATTTAGGTATCTGTGTTTTTCGTAATTTTTAAACGAATTATTACAACAGGTTGATAATGTTTTTCAAATGAGATCTTTACATCGGTGGTTACCGTAAACAAATTTAACTAAATCTGTTCTCTCGAGAAAAAATATTCATTAAAAAACCAAATCAGGAAACGAAGCATTTCAGAACGTGTTATTATTGGAACTTTTTACTGTTAATAATGAAATAGAAACGTAGGCGAATTAGTAGTCGACTTTTTTAAACACTATGTATACTATCTGCCATTGACAAAGAGTGGTTAAAACTGCATTACTAATATTGTTAAACATTGCAGATATGTATCTGTGGAGAGAGATTATTCAACTCAGGCAGGGGAGACGGTTTTGTATTTAAACAATGAGAATAACGCATCGTTATCAGATGTGTACATCACCAATAGAAAGGATAGTTTTGCAAGACCACTTGTAGAACGTGAGGACAACAGGTACACAAATCTAGAAACTCTATTTGCCCTTTCCATTCCGTACAATGTGTGTAAAAATATAGAAATGGTTACATACAAAGATAGAAACATGTTTGACTTCTCATTCTAAGAGAATGTCTATTTTATAAAACTTGGTTGTTTTGAAATATTGATAGTACGAGCTATTTTTAGAAAATTTAAAAGTTTACCAACTTTTAAATGTTTACAGGAAAATCTTATCTTGTATTATGTTTTCAGTTTCAGATCGCATGCATAATTTTAATACTTTATTATTCTTTGTGTGATTTTTTAATAGTTTAAAATTGTTCGTGTTGATAAGACATACATTTTTATTTTTTGTTTTTGAGAGGCTCCTAGTTATTTTGTGGGTACGATATAAATATAAGAACGCATCTCACTTAAAAGTTACTTTTTCAGTTACTACATAAAATTATGGTTTTTTTTTTTAAATAATGTATGGCCTTATATTTTCAGTTTAATCTGGTATCGTTCATTAAAATACATTTTTATAAAAAAAATTTATTTTTATGATACGATTAATAAAAGATATAATTCGGCGCATTTTTTATTTGGCAATTATTTTTGTATCTCCCAACTTGGATACACATATATTTCGTCGTTCTCCAAAATGGCTCTACCGAATTTGATAAAATTTATAATAAACCTTTAGACGAAATTCTTACTCGCGAAAGTACTGTCAATTAGTCTAATCATTATTATGCAAGTTGTAAGCAAGCGTCGTACTAATGTTGTGATGTGTTCTGAGAGTTGAACTTAAAGCCATTTACACCTGATAGTAAGTTCAAGCAATTTTAACTGGCTGAACTTTACAAACTCGTGTTGAAAATGTTGGTGTTGCATTATGCCAGTATATTGCCACGAAATAAAAGTAAAAAATATCTGCAAAAATACATAAGAATGGATTTATCTAATCGAATGTTCGTTGTGATAAACGATTTTGTTTAGCGGTAATAAGTATTAGTAGATAAAACATCAAACGTTTCTGTAAAATGTATAAAAAGGCCACGAAATAACAGTAAAAATATATGCAAAAACATTTTAAAACGTATTTATCTTAAATAAATGTTCAAAGAAATGATGACTTTTTTTATCGGTTTTAAGTATTACTAAAGAAAATAACTTCAAACGTTTCTGTAAAATTGATAAACAGGCTAGGATAAAAAATACAAAATGTCATGAAAAATATATTGAAACATATTTGTTTAAAATAAACGTTCATAGCCACGAAGGAAAATGTTTTGTCTGTAATAAGTTTTGCTGTAGGAAATAACATACGTTTCTTTAAAATTGGTAAAAAGCATATTTTTACTTGATTTCATTTTAAAAAAATATTAATAATAGCTAATAATACAGTTTGAACTGGTAAGTAAAATAAAGATAAATCTGTGCACTCACTGCATAATATGTAAAATAAATATTTCTAAAAATTATTTACATATTTTTATAAGTAATTAAAATGATTCATTGTTTTCTTTACAAAACAAATAACAATAAAAACCCTTAAACTGTAAAATACAAAACGCTATTATTGCTTTTATCAAATTAATATAAAACGTAATTGTACACACAGTAATTAGAATACAGTGGGTACAATTTTAATAACATTCAAATAAAAGAAATAAGTGAAACAATAAAACCAGGAGGTATATAGAACACATATTTTGGAGAGGATAAACTTCGACCTTGCATCTTCGTATTATGGAATGTGTTTAGTTTGTATCCCGGCCGTCAGCCTCGCATCAGTATCTGCCTCTAATGTAAATTCGCCCAGGTGTATTTGAACTGGGTTGTTTTTATGGTATTTCACGTTTTTAACCATATTGGCAGAACCAGACGTTCTATAAGTACGTGTAAAAAACAAAATGTATTGGATAATCAATTATATTATTATTTTTTTTTAGATAAAACACTAAACTATTTTCTTTCTAGTATGACAAACAAAATTTACTTTATTTAAAAAAAACGCGCTTCCGATTGTTGGATTTGTTTGGCTATATATATATATATATAAATATGTATTGACACCAGAAAACGTGTTCTGGAGACTTAGATCGGTGCTCATTGACCACTCCCTACTTTAGGTCTTACATAAGAGTCAATGCAGTAGCTTATATTGCCTATGGGAAATTGATCGTACAAAAATGTAAACTGTTTCTCACAAAAAATGTGTAATATTGAAATGCGTGTCGACTAAAAAGATATCATTATTAGTGAGGTTTCAGTTACAATTTCATAACTATTTTAACTTAAGAAGTTTGTAACTGCAATCGTCACTGATGATGACTTTTGGTTTATTTATATTATCTGCTTTATCAATAGTAAGACTTCATCTTGTTCTTTCTTACTACTTGTTTAGGGGCCGTATTCACATCTGCGAATGTAATCTCACGTTAGGGTGCAATTATTTGATTTACAATAAATAACTATGATACTTTAAGTACATGTATTGACTTTTCTGTTGTTCCTAATCTTAAAGTACTATAATTTCGTTATATTTTGTCAAAATATGTGTTCCTAAGAAGGAAGTTTGTATTTATATATTATACTAACTAGCTGACCCGTAAGGCGTTGCCCGTGGTGGTTGGTATTTTCAGTCTTTTTAACGTAATTGTATTCTTTTTAAGTGTTCAGTCAGTGAGTGGTATTTGGCTTATATATATATAGATCTTAAATAATAAAAGCACTATTGTCATAATAATAAAAGATCTGTAATTATGATTTTAGTAACTTTGATCCCCCCAAACACCTCCTAACATTTCGAAATTATTCATACCCTTTCTTAGTAAGCACCTATGGCCCTAGAGGAAGCTACATACCAAATTTCATTCCAATCCATTCGGTAGTTCTAAAGAAATCGTGATTTAATAACTTTGATCCCCAAACACCCCTAAAATTTTTTCAAACCCTTTCTTAGTAAGCACCTATGGCCCTAGATGAAGCTACATACCAAATTTCATTCCAATCCATTCGGTAGTTCTGAAGAAATCGTGATTTAATAACTTTGATCCCCAAACACCCCTAAAATT